>JAMLFT010007538.1:0-14687 GCA_026544285.1 Pachyrhizus erosus | reverse complement strand
TAATACAATTAAACTAATAGTAAAAATATATTTTAAAAGATATATGTTAAAAATATGTCTATATAAAAAAATAGTAATAATATAAAATAGTCTTATATCATCATTTAATTACAGAATATTATTATATATTATATAAAAAATTTATTATTTTTATAATAATTATTTTAAAAATCATAGCTTATAATTTCTAATTTCTAATAGTATAAAAAATTTATTTGTAGATTAGCATTAAACTCGTACAAATATATATAAACCCGAAAAACACACTAACCCATCAACAATCCCCTTGTTTTGTTTCTCTTCATCTGTCGCCTTCAATTGCAACTTTCCGCCACTTGCAGCCTCTTTTTCTCTTGTTTCGTGTATAAATAAATATTATATCAGAGGCTTTTCTTTTCGGTTATGAATCAAATTGCTGCGACAAAGGACCCAGAAGAGGGTTCCGAGAAGAAGGATGAAGCAGTGAGTGGCGAAGAAGAGGATCCAATGGAGCAGGAATCAGCCACCCCTGCCACCGTCTTTTGCATTAGGCTCAGGCAACCCAAGTCCAATTTGCTTTACAAAATGAGTGTCCCTGAAATTTGTCGCAATTTCAGGTATCCTTACACTGCACTGCCACAAAAATTCTTTGCATGACTTGAATTTTACTCTTTCAGCTTGCACCTTATGTTTGAGTAGTAATTAGTAAACTAACTCTCATTATACCGGAAATAGCTACCTTTAATATTTTGTGTCACTCAACTTGGGATAACCATGTCGATAGTAGTGAGATTTTGCAGTGTTTTATCGTATGTTTAATTTATCTGTCGCTTTCAAGAGTCGGCTTTGTAAGTTTGTATCCACTAACAAAGCAGGGAACTAGATTAAACTAAAGATGATTGTGAACTGTTATGCCGGTCCTGTAAGAATGTTATGTTGCCAATGAAAATATTTATAGGTTGTTGCTTTTAGGAGCCTCAGGGTGGCATGCTTTCGTGTTTATTAAAAAATTCCAGTGTGTTTAAATGAAAGGGTAAAGGTTGAAACAGAAGGAGAAAATATTGCGTTTGTAGATTTTAAATTCGGAAAGAGGATTGCTAAATACTACCAAAGATTAATGCTTGAACGGTTTGATGGAATTCATGCCAACCAGTTGATGTAAAGTTTTCGTTGAATGAGTTTCATAATATTTAGTATTTCTCTTCTGAAAAAGTTCTGGATTTGGTGCTTATACGAAGGGAGAATATCAAGAAAAGGGTGCAGGGCCGTCAAAGGAATTGGTGATATGCAGCTTATATGGTGTTTAGAGCCGAGGTATGAGATGATGCCTGGGTCTTGCTCTGATGCTGTGGTCTCCGTGCACAGTAATGATAGTAATGGAGCAGAGCGGTGATGTACCTGCGAAGGTACCTGCATGCTCAAGTCTGCCAAGGCATGCTAAGATCTAAAGTATTGGGGGTGAATTATATGTAGTCAAGGTTTTAATAAACAGTCTGCAACCACAGTTTTGGACACAACATCAAGGTTTTTGAGATATCACGACTGCAATTGCAACTGTATCAGCTGCATTTGTCTACATTTTTTCATAATATCACTGATTACAATTACGCAATGAAACCAGAATAGGGATTATACTACAATTTAAGACCCTGTGTATAATTGATAATGGAGGGTCCCATCTGTTTAGTGTGGTAATTATGGGGTTAGGTCAGGTCCTAACCCCAAATTCTATAACCATCTAAGAATGGGAGATTCCACTACTCTGTTTTCTCATTTAGGCCATGCTGATAATCAGGGATTTGGATCCCAGATCCAACCTCAAGGTGTCCAGGATCAAGGGACATTTATGGCTGAGATTCTTGTGCCTGAGGTGTACCTGTGCTGCCAGCTCTCATTGGGACGGGCGTCTTCATCTTATCTTGCCTGGATTCTGGTACGGGTGTAGAATATATGGTATTGTGGGAGGATAGGAACCAGAAATAAATTTCATTGTGTAAAGCTGCTTAATAGGAAAGAAGCTGCTGGTGAGGAGTAGGAAGAAAATGATGGAATACCAATGGTCTTCTGATAGCTAATAGTATAGGAAAGAAGAAAGTCAATTATTGAGTTTCAATAGTCAATGAAATTGTGCTTGATTTAAATTAAAGTTCAAATTCGTTATTGTTGTGGTATTTTTTCAGAAAGTATCCTTCCAAAACTGTATTCAAGAGGTGCTTGGGGGCTTGCCTTGGTAATCGGCTTAGGAAACTTCAAAGTTAACTTATTTATTATTTATATTATCTGGTTGCTGAAAGAAGATAATTTATTAAAGGGAAAGGAGTGCACAGAAAACATTAATACATAATAAGACTCCTATCTCTCTGTGTGTCAATGAAATATATTTTCTGAAAAGAGTGTCTCAGAAGACCATTTGCTACTAAGCCACAAAAATAATCCTGTCCCATAACATATGTACAGGAAAACAATGCCCTTAGAAGCACATACATTTCACTGCAACGAAATACACTAGAGAGCAGCATAAAATGCAGACTGCCACAAAGTTCTGTCATCCTTATTCTTACCAAATCCATCAATATGTATCACAAGAAACTTCTCCAAATTGGCAGGATAGACACAATTGTCAAGAAATATGAACCTATTGTTAAACCAACCTCAGAGCCAACTCATTAACATTAGGTGGTATAAATATATTGATGTGTGGTCAGCAAATCTGTAGTGTCTTATTAGTATTAATTCTTGTTACAGAGAAAGAAACAGAGGCATAGATTGATTAAAATTGAGTGTCTGAATACAGTACGGGTATATGTTTATACGGGCTTATTGTATTAATAACATATAAATAGAAGATATTTGGTTTCCTCTAAAGTAGAGATTATAAACCTATAAACTATATTTATTACAATAATTACTGATTATTCATCCTGATCCTCAACAATTCTGTAAGTGTTCCAGGCCAAACAAAGAATTTGACCTAGAAGAAGCCTTTGACTATCAGAAAGGTTTGTCAAGAAGGAGGTTCTCCTGATTATAAAAATAAAACTGTAAATAGGATTTACAGCAATTCACACTAGAAGAGTTAGTAGTCCAAAATATTGTATTTTGATAAGATGATTGGCAAATAGAATCAAGTAAGTGCAGAAGGAGTTCTAAATAATGCTTCATGTCTGAAGGATTCCCATTTCATATTACCACTTTGGTGAAAATATCCTTCTCTGTCTGGATTTTGTTCACCTTATGGATAACCTTTTAGTTTGGGATACTTATTTTGGAGGATGTTAGCTCAGTGCATTGTTTTCCTTGGGTTTAAATATGATCTGGTCTTCCAAATATTGACCCTTATATAATGTGGGTTTGAACCTAATTCAACCCTAAAAGTTAGCTCATAGGGTGGGGTTTTCTCTCACTTATATATTCTATCTTGGCACTAGCTTTAGCCGATGTGAGACTTGAGTTTTTCTCAATACACCACCGCTTTTATGCCTAACAATTTTTGGATTTGGTGCGTGGATAATATAATGAGTTACCCTTTTTAATGGATCTATGATAGGTTTTAATACCATCTTAGAATGTGGGTTTGAGTCTAACTCAACTCCAAAAGCTAACTCATAAGGTGAGAGTTGTCTCCCACTTATATACTTTATATTGACTCTATCTCTAGCTGATGTGAGACTTGAGTTTTTTTTCAATGGATCCATATTGGATTTAATTCTCCAAAAATAATTTTATTGCATTTGATCCTCGAATTTTCAAATTTGTTATTTTTTTATTTGAAGTTTACAACAGTAGTTATTTCAACATTAACATTTTCATTTCCTGCATTAGAATTTAGTGTGCCCTGCAATAATAGAAAAAATCAGATTACAACTTTATTATTCACAAAGAAGTACATACAATCAAATTCATATATTACCTTTGTTGTTGCTAAAACCTGATTCTGGAACAAATTCATATATTGATTGTTTGAGTCTTAACCGCATTATCTACAATAGATGAAAGAAACTTACATTTAACAGAGTAAATTAACGAAGTTAAATAAAGTACATAAAGGAGAATTTTGAAAATTTTAGGACTAAATACAATAAAATTATTTTTGAAAGACTGAAACCAATATGAGTCAATATTTGGAGGACCAAAATCATATTTTAACTCTTTTTCTTTTAATAAAATCACATCTTTAGAAAATAAAGAGCAAATATCGACATCTCGACATCTTGGGCAGAGAATCATGGAAAAATATAAAATGTACGATATAGTTTTCCTTGAAAACATGGATTGAGAAAATTTTCGGGCTCTATCTTCTGCTAAAATTTTTCAAATAAACATCAATCTTGCGTATTTGTTTGATTGTTCCAAACTGTAAGGAAGATATTTATGGTGATTGTACAACCAGTCAAGTCATTACCTTTCTGTGTTGCTCAGAAATCAACATAGTAAACATCTTGTCTTTAGTACCCACATTGTTTTCATTTTTATAGCAGCAGTTTCATTTATCCTTACATGAGGGCACTGCATCTGTTCATACTTATGCTTTTGCTATCATTTTCAGTAGGAATTTTGTTTTAACATCTTTTTTTTGTCCGAAATAGAATTAAACTGTTTTTTTTTTCTCCATATTAATATAATCTTTAACAATCTTCATCTCTCCCTTAAATATTTACATAAGCATCTTTGGGAAGTAGATAAATACGTAGATGGTCAACTTCCTTGGATGTTCTTCATAATGCTGTTGAGTGTGGATGCTGGTTTAGCCAGTGCTCAGTAATCATTCCTATGACTGGACACACACATATTATCTCACAAGTCACAACAATTCTTAAGATAATGTTGGCTGATTTTTAATGGTTGATAGTGTATGAATCTGTTGGTGTAAAATTGAGATTATGAATTTGATCTTCTGAGCTTTTTTTGTAAAATGAATTTGTTTGTGTGCTATTTTAGGCCTTTTATGCTATTCTAAATCTGGTGCTGTCCCTTTTTAAAAGAACTTTTTTTTTTCCTAGTGCTGTTTCCTGGTGTGGAAAACTGAATGCTATAGCTTGTGCTTCTGAAACGTGTGCAAGAATTCCAAGGTTAGTTTTGTCCATTGATCATGTTTCCTGGCTGAAAATCTTTGATTATGTGCTAAATGTTTAGTTTAAAATATGACTATTGGTTTGGATAAGTGATAGTTAGTGGAAAAATTTAAGATCTAAACAACAGATTAGATGATTTTGAGGGTCCATTGCATTTTAGAACTTATGGATAAATTCAAGAACATTGGATTAATTTTCAAAATTCAAACTTTCACAATTGCTTTTGCTCTATTGTGATACCCAGATGGCCAGACCAGAAGAAGCACTAGGAAAAATTATTATGGGATATATCTTTTTGTATATTTGTCTAGGTGACTGTCTCTTGGATCTTTTTTTATCAGTTTACATAATATTTTTCTTGCTCTTAACCAGTTTAATCATTTGTTGGCAAATGAATTTGTCAATCAACTTTACATTTTGTTCTGCTTGGTTTCTACTTTTTAGTAATATGGTAAAGGTTTATAAAAACGAGTTAAAAGAAGGGCTGCAATCAGACCTTCTGACAAATATCAGCATATATATTATATGCTTTTTATAGGCATACTCATTTGTTAGACAGACCCACAAGCAAATTTGAATGAATAGGGCTTAAGGCAAACAGACTTGTTCACATGCTAAATAAGCTCGGCATAATGAGTCTAATGCTTATATCATTTATTTAATATGTTTCTAATATTTGTTCAAGTATTAAATTTATATAGACAAACAGTCACATGACATCTAACCCTGCTCAACTGTGTGACCCAGTAGTTACTTTGGCTTGCCAACACCCTTGTATGTTTGCTTTTACTGGCAATTTTGTAATGATTATTAGTGTTTCCTTTTTCTAAAGCTCAACTGGAAATTCACCATTTTGGATCCCTGTACATGTTGTGATCCCAGAGAGACCGACTGAATGTGCAGTATTCAATGTCATTGCAGGTATTTTGATATCATTGCTTCCTTCTATAATCATGGATATTACAGTTTTACTGTTCTGTTGGTGTTGTTTGATCTTATTTTTCACTCTGGAAGAAATGTCAAAATTAGCTTAACAATGGTAAAATTAGGTTTTTGTCTTTTTCAATTTCATTTTGATATTAATGCAGTCAAAAAAAGATTTATTAAACCCTCAGTATTATTCTTCTGTGGATACTCAAGTCAGTGGACTATCGACACCTGTGGGTTGATTTACAATGAAAGGTAAATACTGAAACAAAAACAGAAACAGATGAAGCAGGGAATATGAGAAACCCTGCCCACTCCTCTGATTGCCTCTTAGCAGTCTGTTTACTGATATCCCAGTCCTTTTGATTGCCTTATTGGCAATCTGTTACATCAATTTTTCCTGCTTGAGATTTCAATACCCCTTGATTGTCTTTTTTGCATCTGATAAATTCAAATGCCCAGATCCTCTGTGCCCCTTCCTAATATAATCCTTAGTAATTGGTGATTTTGTAGCACTTTACCAGCATATAGGCTCTGCTAAATCCCCTAGGCTGTTCGACATTGTAATCTTTCATAAACTAATTCTGGATTAGGATCATAAAATTCAGGTGTAAAGCCTCAAGTTGAAAGCACAGAATAAATCTTTTAATTTTCAGAACCTTTGGTTTTGGTGCTTGTATGTGTTGAATTAAGCCAACCCTTGTCTGTTCACTCTTTTTAAAGTTAAATGATTTAATGCTTGGGGTTGTAATAGTGATCAAGTCTATATGTTGTTTCACAATCAGAAGGGCAATATAACTAATATAAAGTATCAACAAAAAAGTATGAAGGATTTTCACGATGACAATTTTTGAAAAGTTGTCATCATTATTGTTATTATCATTGTAACCAATTTGCATTGAATATTTTTGGTAAATTACATCTCATTTGTAATATTGGTAAAACAAATAAGTAGTCAAATTGAATCTGAACAATAAAATTTAGAAAATATAGGAAATTGAAGTCCTCTATAATAGTAGCAGAGATGGAATAAACAATTAGCTTATCTGTAAATTTCTTCTTACCCTCAAATACGGGAATGCTTGCTTTGTTTTGCTTGAAGGAATGTTCATGGTATGGAAATAACATTTGGATGCTTTTTCTTGTGCCTCTCTTTTTTTTCCAGGCTTTTAGTTCTGAACTGAACTGCTTCACTATATATGTATGTGTGCATATATAAATTTTGAAATTTGATTAGTTGCATTGTATGTCTTCACAGATTCTCCTCGTGATTCTGTCCAGTTCATTGAATGGTCCCCCACCTGTTGTCCCCGTGCATTATTGATAGCAAATTTCCATGGGAGAGTAACTATTTGGACTCAACCGTCTCAAGTAAGTGAGAGTTACTTAAGTGGATAGTACCTACTACTATCACAATTTCTTGCATAACATGGTTGTGTATTATAATTGCTAGTTCTCTGTCATTGACTTTGAGTTACCATAGATTTAATTACTAAGTTTGTTGTTCGTCTCTAAAAGAAAACATGTTACTAAAACTTACCCCAAACTCCATAGCTGCCTATTATTGAGGTGGTTTTTCTAAATCATAGAATGGGAGCTTTAACTACGTATTTTACCATAGCCCTACAAGGAGGTTAATGTAATCAACTTAGCACTTGTGTATGCCTGTGATTGATCTTTTGCCCAACTTTAACGCTCTATGGCTTCTCCATTATTTATATATGCTTTTCTTGTTTATTTGTTACTGATTTCTTGTCCATTCAGGGGCAAGCTAATCTTGTACTTGATACTAGCTGCTGGATGCGAGAGCATGAGTGGATGCAAGATATTGCAGTTGTTACTAAGTGGCTATCAGGGGTGTCCCTGGTATGCAGATAATTTCTCTTCTATGTGATGTTTAAATTTTCAGCATTTCGTTTTTGGGGAATTGTTATAACCATTTTTATTTATCCAGTTTTTCCCTTAAACAATTGTCTCTTAAAAATGTACTCTCTTTTCAAACAATTGTCTCTAACAAAAAATTTGTCTCTAAAGAAATTCTATTGCTAAATATTATTCAGTAAAAGTTATTTATGAGAGAAAGCATTTTTTAGAGAGGAATTGTTAGAGGGGGTGAGTTTGGTTTTTAGAGAAAGAAGACTTTTTAAAGAGACAATTTTTTTAAGCTAAACGGGCAATTAATTTTTTTCCCTCAAAAATCCCAAAATTTGTAGGAACGTTTAACTGTTAACAAAATATGAAGAGAAATATATTGTAGGATTAGTGAAAAATCCCAAATTCCCCTTTCGTCACAATGTCATTGCATTTTGCTGACTTACAACTTTTAATGTAGCAAGCTTGCGTGCACACGTGGATCTTGTGTAATTTAATCTGATCATTCTGATATTTTTTAATCCAAATTAATTGTGTATTTGAAAAAATCAGTATAGGTGGCTTTCATCTAAACCAAATGCTCCTGCCAATTCAAGGTCAACATTTGAAGAAAAATTTCTTTCACAACAATGTCAAACATCAGGTATCTTTTTTTCCATTTGCCATTTTGATTGGCATTTTTTTTCAGTAAATTTTTTACTGTAGCAGTAATGAGATATAAAAAGGAATACTACTTTTGACATTGCATTTTGTCATTTTTGGTAATATTTGTTTATTCATTTTGTCCTTTTCCAATGAACCATCTGAAAAGGCATAAGCTAAAATTGTATCTTCCACAGTGCAATACAACAAGGAATTTTTATGCAGATTAGATGCTGGAAGAGGTGGAACTTGTGTGTGTGTTTGGATAAGGGGATAAGGGGATAAGGGGATAAGGGTTTGAGGGTCGTATTGTCCATACGAATACTCTTTGTAACTTTGTTGATCATGGCGGATGATTTCTCTTCTTATTTTTCCACTGCATGTCGGGTTATAACAATTTTCTGTTTTGCTTTTCTGATTTTGACAATAAAAGTATCTTCACGAAGACAAGTAATTTGAATTGAAGTGGAGTACTATACTTAATCTTCCTTCCACTTTTGATTTTGTCTTTTAATTAATTATACTCAACCATCTTAGTGGCTAGCTGATGCTTATCAAGTCGAGATTCTTCAAATGAAATGTGCTAATCAGGCACTCATGTCATGATGACACTTGTAATAGTAGGGAGACTCTTGCCAAATTTGTGTCCATGTTTGTGTAATGTCGTGCTTGTAAGTCTTATAATAACACATTATGTTGACAACCATGACAATGTCTGACATTAGAACTGTTTTACCCCTCTTTATTTGATTGCTTATTTCTGTTATTTCTTAAATAATTCATTTTACATGTTTTTTTTCTTCTTAATTATAGTGCAATATGTATATTAAAGTTGATGTATGATAGTGTGTCTGACACATTAATTTGTTTTGATTTCAGCTAGATGGCCCAATTTTCTTTGTGTCTGTTCGGTGTTCTCATCAGGCTCTGTCCAACTTCATTGGTCCCAGTGGCCTCCTCAGAATGCAACACCACCCAAATGGTTTTGCACTAGTAAAGGACCATTGGGTTGTGGCCCCAGTGGCATTATGGCTGGTGATGCTATCATTACAGACAGTGGTGCCATGCATGTGGCAGGTGTGCCAATTGTTAATCCATCCACCGTTGTTGTTTGGGAGGTTATGCCTGGGCCTGGTAATGGTTTCCAAGTAACTCCAAGAACAAGTACCAATAATGGTGTCCCACCTCCTCTTAGCTCACCCAACTGGACTGGTTTTGCACCTTTAGCTGCATATTTATTTGGTTGGCAAGATTATCTATTATCTAAAGAAGAACAAGGGAAAAACCAGACGAACCAAAACCTTGGTGATTCAATACCACTTCACTGTTCACCAGTTTCAAATTTTTCAGCATATGTGAGTCCTGAAGCTGCAGCTCAATCTGCAGCAACCACTACATGGGGTTCTGGTGTCACAGCAGTAGCCTTTGACCCAACTTGTGGTGGTTCCGTGATATCTGTTGTGATAGTGGAGGGTATGGACCTGGTTCTTACTTGATCTTTTTTTTCACACAATTAATATTTGTTTTGTGCTATGGCATACCTTCATTAATAATGATTTTGTTCCTTCAATTTCAATATATTCTTCTAACATGTCATAATTTACATTTATCATTATTTTACCCATTGACAGTTAGATCTGGAAGCATTGTTGTGTTTATCTGTTCAAGTTATTAAAACCACGTATTTGTAAACATGTTTACTTTTTTCCCCTGGCAACATCATACATTCCTTTGTTACTATAGAAAATAATGTATTTTTGTGTACTATGTGTTTAATCACATAGATAATCTTTTTATTTATGGATAGCTATGGAAAAAAAAAATTAAAATTGATAAAAATAGGATGCCTGATTTTTTGCTGTACAAGTTTCCCTATTTACAAAGGATAAAACATATCTTTAATTGAATAAATTAGATCTTTAACACTTCCCTTCAAGCTGGAGCATATATGTCATATGAGCCAAGTTTGTTACAAATGTTTGTTAGTTGATCCCTAAATCTGATGAAGTCAATAATGATTTTCCCTAATAGTATTTTTCTTGAACGAAGTAGCAATCAATTTTTATGTGTTTAGTATGCTCATGAAAGACTTGATTTGACACAATGTGGACAACAACTTGATTGTCACATACTAATCTAATATCCTGAGTATCGTCTCCAAATTTCAGCTGATGGAGAAGTTGTCTGAGCCATGTGACTTTACTCGTAGCTGTTGCCATAGCACAATATTTAGCTTCGGCACTGGATCTAACAACAATGTTTTGTTTCTTGCTCCTCCATAAGATCAGGTTTCCTCCAATAAGAACACAATATCCATAAGTAGACCTTCTATCTAATGGTGATCTAGCCCAATTAGCATTCAAGTAATAAATAATTTTGGTATTGCCTTTGTCTTAATATAGTAATCCACGACTTTGTACATTTTTTATGTATCTAAGAATGCGTATCACTACATCCCAATGACTGTCACAAGGAACATTTAGGAACTGACTGACAACACTAACCGCAAAGTAACGTTTGATCTCACAACAGTAAGATAATTAAGTTTGCCTACCAAACAACGATATCTTCTAGGGTTTTTCAGTAGTTTCCTGTGATCCATAAGAAGCTTCACATTGGGATCCATAGGAGTGTCATTGGGATGACAATCAAGCATATCAGTCTCAGTTAAAATATCCAAAGGTACTTACATTGAGAAATGACAATGTTATAGGAGGATTGGGCAACTCTAATGCCAAGGAAGTATTTGAGGGGACCAAGGTCTTTTGTTTGAAATTGACTACAAAGATGAGACTTTAGTCAAAGAATGTCGTCAGAGTCATTACCAATAATGACAATGTCATCAACATAAACAACCAAGTAGATGCAAAGGTCAGATAGAGAGTATAGAGAAAATACAGAATGATCAGCCTCACATCGGGTCATACCTAACTAAAGCAAAGTATAACTGAAAAGACCAAACCAGACACAAGGAGACTACTTCAATTCATATAGAGATCGACAAAGTCGATAGACCAAGTGAGAATCACTAGAAATACTAAATTTGGGTGTGTGATCCATGTAAACTTCTTCACTTAAGTCACCATTAAGAAGACATTCATAATGCCTTGTTGGTGCACAGGCTAACGACAGATGATAGTCACGAAAAGAAAAAGACAAACAAAGGTAATTTTGGCCACAAGGGAAAGGTGTCTCCATAGTCAAGAACAAAAATCTAAGTATACCTTTTTGTCACCAAGCGAGCCTTATATCGATCAACAGTGTTATCCATACCAATCTTTTTGGTATACATCCATGACAACCCACTGTGATTTTGTTAGCAGGTAAAGGAACAAGTTCCAAAGTGCTACTTGCATGTAGAGTAGTCATTTCTTCCAACATTGCCTGTTGTCAATTGGGATTAGTCATGGCTTCACCTACAAACTTTACGAAGTGCAATTGGAAGTTCAAGCGTAGGTGATGAAGGCAGAAGGACAATTGAAGTAGGACATATGTTGGAGGATTAGTAAGTAACATGATAGGTGATGGTTGTGTGCATTGATGGTATGTAAGCAGTGGTGGTGGAGAGGAGGAAACAACTAGAGCTGGTGTAAGATTATGAACAAAACACGTGCATTCAAAGACTCAAAGAGAGACAGTGTATAATATATATTGAGAGGATATAAGATGGAGAATAAAATTTGATTATCAAGTATAGACAAAGACATGTGATTTATTAGGTAACATGTTGTGAGAAGAGCATCATCCTATAAATGAAATGGGACATTATAGTGAAGGAGGAGGGTATGAGCTGTTTCAACCGAGTGGTGATTTTTTCCTTCAACAACACCATTTTGTTGTGGTGTGGGCACACGATGTTTCATGAAGGATGTCCTGTGAGGTTAGAAAATATTGAAATTGGGAAGTCATATTTACAGGCATTGTCAGTACGTAGAGTCTTAATTTTAATACCAAATTGATTGTTTATTTCATTGAGAATCCTAGAAAAAACATCATAGCGATTTTCATTAAGAAAACCCATGTACATTTAGAAAAGTCATCAATAAAAGTAACAAAATATAAATATCCTAAAGTGGAACAAATATGACTAGGATTCCAAATATTAGTCATTAATAAAAGTAACAATATAAATATCCTAGAGTGAACTAATTTAAAAGGTGACACAACACATTTATTGACATGAGGATAGTATGTTTGACAAATGTGTTTGTCTAACTAACACAACTCACATTGAAGAGTAGTAGTGGAAGAAATGTTAGGGACCAAGAAACATAATTTTTCTAGATTGAGATAACCAAGATGTTGATGAGCTAGCTCTGTGGAAGCAATGTAAACACAAGCCACCGACGGTGATAGTTGGTGCAATCCTCCATACTCATGTCTTGTTCCAATTGTCTGTCTGGTATGCTGGTACGCTGGTCATATGATCTGAGGCACCAGAGTCAACTATCCATGGTCCTAGGGAAAGAGACTTGGAGACAAAAGCAACATGAATACTAGATTGAGCCACAATGGTAACAGGCTATGCAAGCGGTTGGACCACACAAAGTTGAAGAAGATCATAATACTCAGCAGCAAAGATGGTAACATATGCAAGTGGTGTAGGTGAGTCAACTACAGAAGAAGAGGCAGCGTGGGCAACATTTGCCGACTTTGACTATTCTCTAGCCTTGGTGCGACATTCAGCTTCAATATGACCATAGCGGTTGTAATAATTGCAATGAGGATGGTAGTGACTACCCCGACCTCCATTGCGTCCATCGCGAGGAGAGTGGGAGACAAGAGTGGAGGAATCATCGAAATAGACAGAGGTCTAACCAAAGGCATGACGAGTGCAGAGACGAAGTAGTTGTTCGCTAACCAAGTCATAGCTAAGAACAATGGGTCCAAACAAAATCTGATTACTACAACATCAAGTTCAAATGTGAGACAGCAAGTGCAAGAACTATGAAGAATTGACTGCACTGTTTATAGAAAGTCTTTGCATCACTCATAACAAATAGGATAAGCCTGAAACTGAGGCTAAAGATTGGGAGCAAGAGAAAACCAAAGAACACTACATAAAGAGGCATTAATTTGTTGCCAATGAGATTGCTTGACAATGGGAACATTGGTAACTTTGGTAGTAAGGTGGTCGGCACAGCCTTGGCCTTGGAACCACAACTGTACAACAGCAACCCAAGTGCTTAATTGGTTGTCCCAATTAATTTTTCACAAGGAATCAGCTGTACAGCAGTAAAAGTCACAACAGAGATGGAGTTTGAAGAGAATCCATGAGAGGCCATGGAAAAAAAACAGCCTAATGGTCCAAAAAACAGTAAGTCAGAGGTTGTTGAAAGTGGAAAAGGGTTGGAGATGAGTCGCCGGCGGTTGGGTAGGTCAGAAAAGGTGTCATGTGTCAATCTAGGCACGACGCATGAAACTGATGCATCGGAGAAAGGCAGTGTGTGAGGGTGTGTGGTGGCAGATGATGATGGGTCAGTGCTCGTGGTGGTTGCCAATGATGGACGAAGCCAATAGGGGGTCATGCCGGAGAAAGGAAGCCTCAACGACGGTGAAATGTGGCAGACAGTGAGCATGACACTGTTCATGCTGCAACACTGTCCACGACAATGAGGAGAAAAAACCTAGAACTACTAATGCCATATAGAAAAATAATGTATTTTTGTGTACTGTGTGTTTAATCACAGATTTTTAGCTACAAGTTTTCCTATTTACAGAAGATAAAACATATCTTTAGCTGAATAAATCATATCTTTAACAGTTACTGTGACCGTGTATAGTACCGCTCCATTGCCTTGAATTAAAGTCCTAACTCATTAGTCAAAATGAAGAGATATAGAGATAATGTTTATTCAATCCTTAATTCTTTCCTACTTTAATTGGTGTACAGTTGCACTTCATCATTATTGCCTTCTTGACATAATTTTCTGCAGTCTATGTAGCACTCTCTGTTTCCCCCTGTACAGCCACCACAATAGGAAGCAAGTCTTCATTCTTTATCTACTCAAAACAAGATTTTTTTGGCCTCATTAATTTTTGTTTGGCTTACAGCTTTTAGAGTAGATAGTCCTGAATTTCTCTATTTGACAGCTGGGGGTGGGGGGGGGGGGGGGTTACAAAACTAATGGTTTCTAAAAGGGGGGGGGGAAAAATTGGAAGGATATGAGATTAATCAAGCGTATGTGTCCAAAA
>JAMLFT010007537.1:0-14688 GCA_026544285.1 Pachyrhizus erosus | reverse complement strand
GTTTTTTGTTGTAACATTATGTTGATTTATCATATTATTAAAAAAATCTAATATGACAAGTATATATTCAAAATAGTTAAAGATATATGACTAGTTGATAAAAAATTTTAAAATACAATTTATTAAAAAATAAATATAGTTATACAATTAAAATTTTTGATAAAATGATAAATTAATATATTATTATTACTATCAACTTTGTTAAATTATTGGGTTACGTTGTTAATTAACAATAGAAACTAAAATAAGAAAAATTAAATATTTAAAGGATCAAAATAAAAATAATTTTAAAAAATAAAATAAATAATAATTTATTTTATAGGAGGTAAAATGTTATTGAAGTAATTTCTTAAAATAGAAATAACGAAGCCTGATTATGGATGTGTAGGCATTAGTTTTATTGCTTCATATTCAATTGTAATATGATTTCAATAGACACAAATGATTAAGTGGATGAGATTGAACCTGTGGCCCAACTTCATGCAGGACTTAATTACAACAGGCCCAAAAACATTGAATAGGGAAAATTAGGCCCAAAAATAATGTTCAGCTCAGTAGAGGATGTACTACCGTTTGCTTAGCCAGAAAATACACTTTAAACATATTTAAAGTGAATTAATTTTAATTAGAGAGATTAATATTAGATAATTTGTTTAAATATTAAAATTGAATTTAGAAAATTAAATAGATCAATAACATATTTTATTATTCTTTTAATTTATACCAACTAATTTAAAAATAAATTGTATTTTCAATCTTCCTTTAATCTAAATATTATATTTTTAAATTTCTTTTAGAATTTAATGCCTTTGTATTATGAAAACTTTTACCGTGTGAACTAATTAGAAATCATTATTAGTATGAATTTTAAGATAATTATTATAAAAATTAATAAACATATATTATAAATAATAATTTGTAATTTGATGATAATATAAAATTGTTTTTATTATTAAATTATTGTTTATTTTCTCTTTCTTTTAATATTTTTATTTTATTTGAACACAAAATATTAATATTATAAGTTTTAGTTAATTGTGGCAAAAAATTTAAATGTGGAAAACTAGTATTTTATCTTTTCTCTACACGTATATAATTATTTAAAAAAAAAATTGACATTAAATTTTTAACTATTTACTTCTAATGTAAAGTTTTAACGTGATTTTTTACTTGAAATATATTTTTTGTCATTAAGTATACAATATTAACTTCCCATATTTAAATATTTAAATGTGATTATGTGTTAGAACTGAAAATTAGTTTCATAATTAATCAAAAAAAATTGAAACTTACGACCATACTCCTAGGTTTTGTGGAGAGCAAAAATTTTAATTACAGTGTTAAAAAATATAAATACTAATATCATAACTTCTTTAAGAGTTTAAATTAAATTTGTCTTTTTTTCATTTTCGTTCTTATATTGAATAAAATAGTTTACTTTTAGTTTTCAACATGAAGCTTTTAGGGACTCAAAATAAAGAAGAATCATTTTTAATTATACAAAAATTTTAAATAATGATAAAAAAAAATACAACAAATTTTCTATGTATATTTTATATTTATTTTTTAATTTTTAGAAACTAATTTTAAAATAAATTACTATTTTAGTTTTCACCTAACCTAAAGAATTTTATATCTTTGTCTAGATTTCCTTATTAAAATTTATTTTATTTGAACACAAAATATTAACATTATAATTTGGATGTATTCAAAATATTAAATCATGTTAAAAAATTAAACAAAATATTTTCATATTTTTTTAATATTTTCTACGTTTATTACCTAAACTAGAAAAGAAAAGGTGCAATGTTTATCTTTTTTTTTAGCTTAATTTCATCTTATAATATTAACCAACATAAATATTTTTTTAACATAAAAAGTAAAATAAAAGTGAAGGAAGATGAATAATGACTTTTCTTAAAATATATATATATATTACTTATTTTATTGCTTTTGAGAATTTTAAAAAATATAATAAATAAGTTTTTTAAAAAGGAAAACATAAGTAAGAAATATTAGAAAAAAAAAGGATGGGAATTAATAGTGGCAGCACCGCGGCACTGTGAAGAGAATTATAACTTCTTTTATATTTTTGTAAAGTTAATATATAGATTAACTGCAACAAGGTAGCCAAGCTAGTTTGGGCTCTATATCCAAGTTGTGTTGTGTTGTTTAGAAAATGGTCATTGTTATTTATATTTCCAATTTTATTAATAGACTTCTTTTATATACACTTAGAAAAGTTTATAAAATATTTATTTTTATATATAAAAAAAAGAATTAAGTATAAATCATATAATCATTTATGGATGATCAAAATTTAATATCACATAATTTTTTTAAAAATTTATGATTTTGTGTGTTTAAAACTTGATCATCTATATATATGGATGATTATATAGTCGTTTAAAAATGTTTCTCTCATAATATACGTCTCCCTCTTTCTCTCTTTATATTTATATATATTAAAAATTATTTTTTAAAAGAATAAAATTTTAACACTTTTAGAAATTCATATTTTAGAAAATAATTTTTAAAAGTATTAAAATTTAAATTTAGAATAATACTTTTCGAAAACCAATTTTTAAAAAGGAAAAAAAAGAAAGATATCAATTATCTTTAAGTTGTTTTGTATTTATTATGCTTTAACTTATTCACTTTCTTGATTTTTTAAAAAAAAATCTTAAAAAAATAAAATTTTTGAGATTTTAGAAAAATCATAAGCATATGAAAATTGTGGATGCCTTAATTGTCCAATTATAAACACATCTTCTGAGTGAAAATAAAATTATGTCTTTATAATGGTAAAGTCGCTCCTTTAAATTGAAAAATAAACTTTTTACAACAATGATATATAAGGTTTTTTAAGACTAACATCATCATTATAAATCATCTCAATTATTATAAAGTTATCTTTTTAAAATGACAAATCTATATTCATTTTAGGGGTGCACATACACCTGCCCACTTTTTAAAATATACATATAAATATCTTATATTTATATATATTATTTTATCTAATTTTGTATATTTGAATAATTTGTTTCTAATTTTTATTTTTTAAATAGATTAATCTTTTTAGTCTAAGGCCTTAGAAGTCACTATGGACCATGAAATGTTCCCTGGAGAATTGCAATGAAATGATAAAGTCTTGGGCTTCGGCCTAAAAAACTGACTGCATGAGTTTGTGAAGATGACAAGGGATTTTCACAAACAATAAATTCCTTATAAATGCACGTGAAAAAATGAAGGTTGAATTTCCATTTCATTTGTAATATTATGAGAGATAGTAAGAATGATCATTATTACATTTTGCATGTAAAAAGAATTGCCAATAATTTCATTCCACAATTTTAACTTCTAATATTAGAATTACCATTGCCTGTACAGAATGCAACATTATTTAGGGAGAAAATTGTTATTTTTTTAAATATCATCATAAGATGACAGTTGGCCACAACTTCTATTTTCATGCCTATTTTATATATCAAACATAACAAATTGTTATTCCTTGTTATCATTTTAAATTGATATCGTTTTTCAAGTAATGTCATTTAAGATTTATTTGCTAATAATAATATAATAATAAGTAAGCTTTATGTTTGTATTAAGTATACGATCTTTCACTTTTGATATACTCATATTATATAATTATTTTGTTGTATTGTATTTTTTATTGTCATAATTATTATCATTATTATTATGAGTAATGATATTTATGTATTTTATTATATGACTATGAAATGAGAAATATTAGCTATAGTGTATGACATATTTTTTTTTTAATATTTTCTTAATAATTAGTTCAAATTTATTAAAAATCATTAATTTTGATGAGTTTTATTTTTAAATTAAGAAAAAAATTTAAATAAGTAATAAAACTTACTAAAATTGATGATTTTTTTAATAAATTTCAATTAATTACATAAAAATTATTAAAAAAATATATTTAAGAGTGTCACTAACATTTTACAACTGACTTTTGTCTCATTTTTCTCTTTATTCATCTATCTTTTTCATCACATCACATATCATATTTATTATTTTTTCTATATACTTTTTCATTTTCGTTTTCTCCTTCCTCCATCTCAATCCATCCACTACCACTAATATAATCATAATCACTTAACATTATTATTATCAAAATTAATCACAACTATTAACCATTGTCTCACTACTCCCTTCGTCTCAAAATGATTACAATTTTAATATTTAAAAAACATACAAAAATGATAAATGTTCTCAACTTTCAACCAGATATTAAAATATTTATTTTAATTTTTTTCCTTTAATAAATTTTATTGTCTTAAAAGAATTAATAATATATTTATTAAAATTAATGTTATTTTTTAAAATACTTACTTTTCTTAATCTAAAAAAATATTAAATATCTATAATTTTAAAACAGAATAAATATCACCATTATTATTTCTATTTCCACCATAATTGAATTTATTATTATCATCATTATTTTCATTATCATTAACAACACAATCATTATTATATCTATAACTAGTTCCTCCACTTTCGATACAACTATCACAATTCTTGTCACTACCGCCCCACTACTTAATCACACCACTCTGAATATTACAACCTCCACCACCACTTTTGTAAGATTAAATTTATTATTTACGTATAATTTATATTATTATCTATTAAGTTACCTAGTACACATCAAATATTAGATACGACATAAGTTGATTTTATTCATCATCCCCTTATCTTGCAGAACCCTCTTACCTTAGTATCGTCTACATTATTAACATTGGGTTATGATCAGATAAACGTTATTACACACTTCTCACACTGCACTCTTCGCAGATACTTTGTCAGAATTGAACTTAACTCTACATCCAGTTTAAACTACCTGCAGTGGACAACTAAAAATAAATCCTTAAGCCTACTTAATTTTGACCGGGTCAGTGTCAACTGATAACCAAACAAAGAAAAAATTGTAAAAAAATCAATTTAATAAATATGATACAAGGGTTCTATTATTTACACACCGAATTTGAATTCCAAGTAAATAAGTGATAGAACAACGATGCATCCTTTCTTTCTCACTTCACTTTTTTTCCCTTTAGAAGTGAATCTATTACAACTAATTATTTATGATATGCATTTATCTGTTATTTACAAGGTCAACTGAAGAATCAGACTGTAATATCCACATTTTGGCATAGCAGCCAAATCCTTACAACTCAAACTTCTCTACCTCTTCAACCATAACAATCAAAGTTATAAAGCCTCCAGTGCCAAATGAATGAATATTTCATACCTAAGAAAAGAAAGAAAATTACATTCAATTATTAACAACCATAGCTCAATTACGTATATGTATATATAAACAAGATTAATGTTCAGTAATATAACAGACTTATTTGATCGGTTTAGTAAATCAATTTAATTATCTCAAGAAGCTAACCATCTGATAATATCTATATCAGAAATTAAAGTATTACTATTACCTTCAATCAAATTCATCTCCTTTTTCTTTGCAGTGATTCTCCAGTTTCATGCCTTTTCTATCGCTATTTACAAACATGTGATGAGCATCCATGTTTAAGTTCTCTCTTCTATTATTTACAATATCTGGCCTAGTATTTGGTATAAGGGTGTTATTGTTATTTACAAAACCCTTTGTTTCTGCTGGAATCAAACGATCATCCCACTCATCTCCTTCAATACCACATATATATTCAGCCATAGTTCCACCAGAATTAGTCATACAATCAGGAGATCCCAAAATACTCCTGGTTGAAATCCTTCCCTTTTCCAACAACTTGGAACTTTGATGCAAAAGTTGTTCATTTAACTTATTATCCACAGCAGGAGTTCTGCAAGAAAACCATAATTTTTCATTCACATAAATAAACTGTCTCCTTGAATGCAAACAGTGAACGCAAGAATTAAAGGCAAGCTGGAAGCTAAAAAAATTCTTCAACAACCAACATGAAAACCATCAACTTTGGTATTCTCCAGCCTTTGAAAGTGAGGTACTGTCATTATGACCAATAATGCATAGGACAATATTGAAAGCCTATATCTTTTGACCTACCTAATAGCTAATTAGTAACTTAGTTATCTTGTAAAAAAAATTAATAATTAGTCATCAAACTAAACCTGGTTTGTGGAAATTTTGAGGTTTGAATATAGTCAAAAATTGGAACCAAGTCCTTTGACCTAGCTTCTATCACACGAGTCGGAATCTTTTCAATCTCAAACTCCCCTCCGGAAGCAGCTTCTTCACCCATCATCAAAGCAGCTTCTTTCCTGGCTGAGTGAAAATATATCTGGTTGGCAACAGAATCATATATTTAAATGTCAAACCATCATGCATTTAAATGTTAAAAAAACAATAAAAAAAAATGCATGTTCCAGCTTTAAGATCACATAAAATACCTCAGATTTAGCCCACAATGGTGTCTTAGCTTGATGCATTTGCAGTTCAGCTTCTGAAATATACAAATTATGCTCGTTCTCAGAACAGGAATTCAATTTCACAGCTACGTTCTTCATTTTAGGGCTGATGATACTATCCTTCACTTCCTCTGAATATACTTTATTGCTGTCTGAAACTCCATTCTCTCCATATATGTCAATATTATCTTCTCCCTCTCTCCAACCATGTCTCCGACTTATATTCCATTTCTTGATAGGCTCAACAACTACTCTTGCATCAGTCAGTGGAACAGATTCATATGCAGGCATAAATCCAGAAACAACATCTGAATCTGGACTGTTAATTGTCGGTAGAGCATATTGTATCATAGAACCGGTGGGTGAAAAGACCAACAGATGATACTTTTCCTTGGAATAGTTCCCATTAACATACAAGGTACTGCTGCCTTCAAAGTTATGGAAAGATGAAGCAATAGCCCCAGAAAGGGAACTCATCCTATTTGTTGCAGCTGCAGCAGCACCAGTTACCGTGCTTCTCCAGCCATTAGATCCATTCCTAATTCTGCTTACAACGGAAAGAGTGATTGGAGGACCAGCAGCATAGAGGCTCTGCTGTTTACAAATTTCTAAGGCTGAACTATGAGGCCAATGAACTGCTTGATTAGTCATGACATCCAATCCACCATTTTTTTCTGTTAAATTATTGTCATATGACAGAATATTGACAGGTCCTCCTTGAGGATTTATAGCAAATAGATGGCTAGTGCCTCTTGAGGAACTAATCATAATCCACCTGCTATCAACACTAAAACTGATATCTTGAATAATCTGAACAGTCAAATACAAATTGGTCTCAATTACTAGTAGATGCATTTTGAAAAACAAAAAAATCATGTATTAATCCAAAGGAAGAATGGACACAAAGATGAACTCACTGCATTTGTCAAGCCACGTTGCAGCCTGTAGAGATGAACATAAGAAGGGCCAGCATCATATGTTGGCACTCTCTCATATCCAGGGATTATCTTAAAAACATTAATGTTATGGCCCTGAACAGAAGCAGTCACTAATATGGTGCCACTAGGATCAAAGCATAAAGCTGAAATAGGACTCTTGTGAGCCCGGAATTGGGCAATGACATTTTTACTAACTATGTCTTTGACAATGACCTGAAAGAGAGTAATAAGTTATGCTAGTTAAATCAAAATATTAACTGTACTAGCATCAGCTACCATATTGTAGAAAGGTAACCAAGACAAAAATATACAAGCAAGATGAATCCAACCTGAGATGATACACAATACAAAACTCTTAAGCAAAGTCAAAATTGTAATAGACTGTCATTTTCAGAAAGACAACCATGTTTGAAATGAAATTTGAGCCAATAATGAGGAAAGACAGTGACCATAATTTCAGGAACAACAAAAAATTAAGAAAAACCTCAGACCAGATATATACAGCCTAAGATAGGGAAGATGCTATCGTATCTATTCAGGTGTGAAAGATACTCAAGCATAATATGTGCAGATCCAAATACAAATGAATGCAAAATCATAAAGAAACTGTATTTACCATTCCAATGTTATCCACATCTGTAGAATGATCATTAACAATTCCATTTCCTTTTGGGCTAGAATTTACAGATTGTATAGAACTGCTGCTATCTGGGAGAAGTTCTGAGCAGTATCTGGAAAGTTTCTTATACCCCATATCTCCAAGTGTCACAATCCCAGCAGCAAGATGCTTGCTAGACTCTTTGGCATAGTGTGCAACCAAGCTCCCATTTGAAGAAAAACCAGGAAAGCTTGCAGAAGGTGTCAAATGCTGTGGGCTGACACGCCCAGAAGTGGCTGTAGCAGCTGGGCTTCCACTATAGGCCAGCCATCTAGGACCCACTGCAAGTGGGCCAAAGCCAATTCCTCCAGAACCAAGACAACTTGTGACTACAGGATTGGTAAGTAAAGTATACTCTCTTTCTAAAGTTGTGGCAGAAAAACAGTGTATCTGCAAAATAAAGAAACCATTAAACATTGTAGGAAAACAAACTTAGAGGACCTTAATATAGATGTTAGAAGGTATACCTGAGTGGCTTGAGAAATGGCAACTATTCGAGAACTACATCTTACAGAATAAACAACTGTTCTAAACTTTAGTGCATGAACATATGATTGAGACCTCATAGAATAAAATTGAACAGTTGTTGGCAGATAGTTTCCATTCACTTGGTCGTCGAGGTTTATAGCGCCCCCATTGCAAGTGGCAGTCAACCCATCTTGTATTTTGACTCCTCCAGCCAAGAAACCATCCGTACAAACTACTAACAATGGACGCCTGTCTGCAAACTTGTCCTCTGGTCTCTTTGATACAATTGGACTTGGTGCCATTTGCATAAAAGAAACAGGACCATCCTGTCTGGAAACTAGGTCACAAACATTATTTGAATCATCAACATCCCAAACCTGGAAGCCTGACTGATAGCCTAGAAGAAGTACTTGCCGAATGACTTCTCCCTGGCCCTCTAATTTGTCAAACCCAGCCCAAATAACCTATACAAATTTGGAAGTAATTGAAAAGTGTCACCTCAGTCCTAACAACAAATTAAATATAATGGAAAGATAAAAAAAAGTATCAACTTTTCAATATTTGTTAAGTAAAGAAGCAAAAAGAAATAAAATCTAGAAGCATGAAACGACAGATAAAAAATCATAAATAACATACATCCTAAACAAACATCCATTTAACACAAGGGAAGCAAATATGAAATATGAGAATAATCACCATTATTTATACAAAAGCAAAAGACTAAAAGGCCCAATAATTACAAAAGGATAAGGATATTTGGTTAAATAATCACTTACATAGGAACATTATATTCTTCAAATAAATACTACCAAATAATCCAGCTTTGTTCTGACTTCAGAAACCGTTACAATAAGACTTATGGGTGCATTTGATGCATGTTCAGGGACATCACAAGCAGAACAGCACAGTACAAGTTGTTGAGGCACAACAATATGTCCAGTATTTGATGGCTGATGCACAACATAGAGGTGCTAAGCTCTCACAGCAATGCCATGCTACAATTTAGCATTGCTGGAGCACAGCTCTCATATTGGTAATGAAGTTTCTTTGGTACAAAAGCTCTCAGTTTCTTTGTCCAGTATTTGATTTTTTTTACTCCTTATATGTTCATTTTTCCATTACTGAGGGTTCCTCATCCTCCAGTTTCATTGTAATATTTGTTGTCTTAATGAATTTCTTCTATTACAAAAAACAAAACAATTAAATATATACACATTGGATGCCTCTTTCCAACAAATAACTCACTCTTTGATAAGAAAATTCATAAACCTAATTAACTCCAATAGATCAACAGCTGTCTAAACCTATGTTATACATATACTGTAAAATCTGCAAAACACGAGGAATTATTTCACTTTGTCACAAATGGATGTCCATTAATTCCATTACTGTTAAAAAGAAACAAAATCCATCCAGTCTTACAAATTAGTAGAAAAAAACATATTTGAATTTCTACCAACCTATCACAAACTCCATAAAAATAAGACACAACATTATATCTTGCAAAATCAAATTTGCTCTATGTATAACCAAGTTCAAACATTATGAACATCAATCCAAACATGCTGCTAATAAACATGATTATTACAACTTCCAGAATAGGATAGAGTTCAAATTGGACAGATAATTCAACTAAAATTAATAGAGGTATTCATTACAAGGTGCAACAAATTTGGTTAGCTGTGTTTGATATTCAAAATTCTCAAAACGCTATTTAATAGTGACCATGCTGGACCCAACAAATGGGTTATCTGTACAACTGGCAAAAGAACACCTTGGTAACAGCTCAACAGACAGGAAAAAAACAAAGAAATCTCTCAACCAATATGCAGGCCAGAATATTAGGACACACACTCATATCCGACAAAAATGCTTATCCCTTCTAAACAAATGAATGCTCAATCCTGAATATGAACAAATTTCAATAAAATCTCAACTAACACAAATGACTATACCTCTCATAATGAACCATTAAATACAAATGGCAAAGGGATTATCAGATTATTTATTAGAAACTGGAAAGGAAGAACCACCTAAGTTAACACACGTGTACAAATCCAATTTGCAAAAATACACTCTATGCTTCTTTCTAAAATAATGCCTATTCTAAATTTTATCTTTTAAACCATTCTGTTTGACAAGGGCTCACTATGGAATGAACCATGCACGCGAGCTCAAAAACTTTACAAACTAGAGACTGAAAACCTCAGCAAGTGCATTCCTGCTGGCTTTCTTGAATAAATCATGACATCCTCATTGCCATAAGAAATTGCACATATACATCACCATGTTCATTTATTAAAAAAATGATCACCACACTTCCATGTGTGAAAACTTGCATGCAACTGATTCAAACATGTAATTACTAAAAGAATTTAAGATTGATGGAGATCCCACATCAACTAATGATAAAGCCAAATTAGTATATATAAGTGGGGGACAACTCTCACCTTACAAGCCAGTTTTATAAGGTTGAGTAAGGTTCATATCCCACATTTCTAAGATGGTATCAAAGTCTATCCTAACAACTTGTTGGACCTATCGAGTCATCCACTATCGATCCACTATCAGACACTCATAAATATCCAGTCTTGTAAACTTCACATTTGAGATGTCCAGTTCTGGGAGTGAAGGAGGTGTCTCACAGTGTTATCGGCCTATCATGTCACCCAATTTTTAAAAATCTAAACCGTTAATTTTCTCATATTAACTCCAAACTCTACCCTTCAAAGTTCACAATGCACATGGCATAAGGATCCTAATCTCCTAAGTATGAACTAACAAAGTAACTGCAATTACACCTGAACTTGACTTGTATAAAATATTCTCTGGTGTTTGGAAAAATCTAAACTAATTGGAGAACATAGAATCATCATTTACCACAGCAATAAAAGCAAATATTTAATCTAATTACATAATATCGAAGTCATCATTACGAGCAAACAAGCTGCAATTCACAAACTAAATCATCATGATGAGCAAGGAAGTTACTATTTTCCAGTTCCACCCATTAGAACTCACTCATGCATACCCAATCATGGTCAGCATCGTCGTTCTTATCCAAAATCGACGATTTGAAAGAGGCAGCTGCAGACCGAGCAACAGTAGAAGCACTTGATGAAACAATCTTCAGGTAACCAGAGAGTGTACGAAAGGAGGGAATCAAGCCATTGCTGTTGGTTCTGCCACCACTACCAATACCAGCAGCAGTAGCAGCAGCAACACCTCCATGAAGAAGGTGCTGTTGTTTCTTGCCACCATTCCTACTCATCCCAAAAACCAAAGAGATGAAAATAGCAGCTACCCACAACCACAACAACAAAAGGGTCACCACTGATTCTTCAAATTCAACCTTAAATTCAATCATCACCCTCTTCTTCCACCATCAAGAACCAAAACAAAACAATTTTTTTAAAAAAAAAAAAATCACTGTTTTTTAACAGCTGAGGTCATAAGTGTCCCCGTGTATAACCTCTCCGAAACCATCCAAATCACAACCACCCCAAAACAAAACTTGCCTCCAAAATTTTTCGCCTTCTTCGCGTTTTTCCCTCAAAACAAAAACACCGAAAAAATACAACGATAACGAGGGAAACGATTTGGGCAAGATAAAGATATTGAAAAATTAAAAACAAAAAAACAAAAAACAAGTTTCAAAATTTTTTCTTTTTATCTTTGATTGAAACCCACGAAAAAATTTTAAATCAAAATTCACGGGTTAAGTTACAAATTAATGACAATGATTAGTATCCCTAATAATCACAAATGAAATAATAGTACAAATTGTAAAAAAAAAAATATGAAATTTATTTCAAAGAATTTTAAAATAATATATATGTATGAATATTTAAGTAACTAAAAAATGAACGGGAAGAAAATTTGGGAATGAGAGTTTAAGGTTTTGGAAAAGGAACCCGCCCGGAAATCGCCGGAAAACAGGAAGCTATCGGAGGAGAGAGAAAAAACAACAAAAAAGTTAGAGAGAGAAAAATAGGATAACAAGGAAGCAAATTCAGAAAAAGAAATAAAAAATGTATAAAAAGAACTTCCGTTCAGATGTTTACGTGTGCCCCTCTCTATTCTTTTTTCTTTTTTATAAAATGTCTAAACTTTTTCAATTTTAAATGTTTTTTATTTTTTTATTTCACCAGAATATTTTAAATTTTAAATCTAATATATAAATTTTTTATTATAATTATTAATAAAAAAATATTCTTATTATGTATTTAGAGTAAATGTATACAAAATAATATCGATAAAATTTATTATGTTTGTATTTAAAATTTCATTAAATATATCCAAATCTAATCGTTGTCAATTGAATAAATTGAAATTGAAATATAATAGACATTGTTTTAATTTATTTCAAGATGAATATGATGAAGATTATGAAATAGATTAAAAATTAAATTAAGTGATAAAATAATTTAAATGAAGTAAACGATAAAGAAATTTAAATCAATATAAAAATTAAAAGAGATAAGAATAACTAAAAAACATAAAGATCATTTATAAAAAAATTTTACATAATTTGAGATGAGAGAAGTAAATTAGTTTTTTTATAAAAAAAAATGAGAAGGAATCAAGATGAGATAAAGCGATTTAAGTTAGAAGACAAACAAGGAAACAAAATCTTTTGGAACAAAAAATATTTGCATAAAGGAAGAATGTCAAATTTGTTTTATTTGAGAAGAAAACTTAAAAAAATTTATCTATTTTCTTTATAGACATAAAAGAATAAGATTAATATTTTAACACATTAATTATATATGATAAATATTTATTTTTATATAATTAATATTATAGTCAATACATTTTAGAATAAT
The DNA here is from genome assembly GCA_026544285.1 of Pachyrhizus erosus. Taxonomy (NCBI): domain Eukaryota; kingdom Viridiplantae; phylum Streptophyta; class Magnoliopsida; order Fabales; family Fabaceae; genus Pachyrhizus; species Pachyrhizus erosus. The sequence continues at coordinate 1,375 of JAMLFT010007537.1, read as the reverse complement.
GATATTTTATATTATTAAAATCTATAATAAATAAATATTTTTAACATATAAGTTAAATTATATTTTTGATTCTTTATCTTTTTAAGATTTATTTTGCTCCTTTATCTTTAAAAAAATTATTTTAGTTATTTATCTATTAAATTAGGTCAATTTAGTCCTTTTAAAATAGTAATCATTTTTTATTTTTGCATCACAATTTTGAATTATTTTTTATTAATTCAAGATACAAATTTGCCTTATTAGATTCACTTACATGAAAACTAATGTTCAAACAAAAATGATCATGATGAAAGTTATGTGAAAAGTGTGTCTAACAAGTAATAAAAAATAATAATATCATAATTTTTTTATTATTTGTGAGATTTATTTTTTACACGATTTTCATTATGTTTATAATCTTTTTGGTTCAAATATTAGTTGGATTTCACTATTTTCATGTAGGTAAATCTAATTAATAAATTTTCACTTCTTAAATCAATAAAAAAAAACATTCAAAATTATCTTCCAAATTGAAAATGATCACTATTTTGAAAGGATCAAATTAACCTAAAGTAATAAAAAGATAAGAGAAAAAAAAAAGATAGACTATAACATTATAATAAGATAAAGGACCAAAAGGAGGTGTAGAGTATAATTTTGAATTATAAATAACTTTACAATAAATAATTTATATTTTAATATAACGTTATTTTTAATTATTGATAAATTCTTTTAAAAAATTATTGATATTCAATTCAAAAACAAAGATAAAAGAGGAAATATTGAAATGGATAAATAAATAAAAAGATCAAGTATATAACAAGCATAAAATGAAAATAATTTGGGATGTTTCAAAAAAAAAAAAATGGTTAGGTGAGAGAATAGTGGGTGAAATATACATTTAAAGAACAGAATATAGATAATATTGAGTGTTTTTCAAACTTTATTTTGTGAGCAATTATCATAATATTTCTTCAATTTAGATTATTTGTTTCTCCTTAATTGTAAATGAAATTTTAAAAAAAAATATATAAGAAATTGTGTTGAATGGATAATTGCAATTAGTTTGATTAAATTTTAGTCAACTTTTACATGAATTAATGAATATTAAAGTGAAGTAAGAATGAAGACCATGAAATGTAACATCCCATTTTTTTTAAATAAATAAGAATATTATTCTTTTAGATGTAAATAGAAAAATAGTTAGTAAATTAGAAATAAAATAAACTTTAAATAAATAAAAATATGTAAGAATGAGAAGTTAGAAACTTGTAAATTCAGAAAATTAAAATAAGGATAGAAGAATATGAAAATGAGAAAAATAAAATTTTTCTGATTATTTTTCTAATTTTTAATTAAATATTAATCTTTAATTAATTAAAATTTTATATAAAAA
>JAMLFT010007536.1:0-14689 GCA_026544285.1 Pachyrhizus erosus | reverse complement strand
AAAATAATAGTTGATTGACCATATATTTTCTCTTGAAAATTATATAAATTTTCATAATTTATTTTACAATAGTCTGTTATATTAAGACTATCCAATGTTTTACATTAACATTATTAAATTTTTTATATTTTGGATAATTATTTTAAGCTAAAAAATATATGATTTCAAAACATGTATAATAATGTGATAACATGTCATTAAAATTATATACATTAGTATTTCTAAAAATGTGTAAAAACTAATGTAACCCCAAAATAACAAACAGAGTGTGTGCATGTATAATAAAAACATAGATTAAATAATAAAATAACACCAAATGCACATAATAAAATAAAATAGAGTTCTCTACATGCATGCTTGGTTCATTATTATATTGTATGGAGAAGAGGAAAACTTAACAAATAAATTTTTTCTCAAATTAATTAATTACATTATAGTATATTGTTGAATACCTATATATTGGTCATTAATTTCATCTCTTTCAGTTTTGTTTTTACTTTTTTTTTTCTTTGGATTTTATAGTTGTGAAGCAATTAACCCACTCTACTCTTTTAAGTTTACAAAGGACAAATAGGCAATTATCAAATTTGGTGAGCTTTGTGAGAAATTGATAATCTTTTCCTTTATGAAAATGGTCTGGAAGTGTTTTTTTAGAAAATTGATTAAACACCCTAAAATTGCGGTAATTAGTTTAATATATCTAATTGTGTTGTCGCATTTGAATAGTATATTATTTCGTGACACTAATAAAAGATATATAAATGTACTTATATGATCGAAGTAAGTTAACTATTAGAAGTATCATAATGTAGTGTATAAAAATTCAAGATACATTTTTTTATTAGAGAAAAGGTGGTCACTTTTAATATGATCAAAATTTATAAATTTGTTATATTTAAATACTAGCTAGTTAGATTGCATATAATTTATTTTCTATAATAAATTTATAAAATGATATTGTGAGGCAAAAAGTAAATAATTAATAAAATTTGTATTATTTTTTAAATTCTATGTTATTTTCTATCATATTATTTTTTTGACATATTAAAAAAAAAAAAAAAGGAACCCAATGGAGTGGGATAAAACACTAGAAATAATTCACTAAGACCTTATGAGACAAGGATATCTCCTAGACAATGGCCACGACAGAAGTTGAACCCAACAATCAACTGAGATAGTGAGATTCCTCTAGTTGCTCCATAACCCCCTCCCCTCACTTTTATATAGGACGACATTATAATCGCAAAAGATCATCTTCATACATCTAGAGGGCCCTCTTAAATTAAAATACTAAGTTAGGATCTCTGGAAAGTTTGTAAGAAGAAAAATCAATATGATGAAAACTATTATTAAGACTCTAGCTTACACAAAGTCATTTATATAGAAAAGCTTTTGCATGGAGCCTCACTAGGTCTCTTGGTAGTATTTATACTTAAATGCAATAAGTTGTATTATAGCCAACCTAGATCATTATCTTATGGGGCAGTTTTATTGGTAAACGTGAAAACAAGAGGGTGGTTGTGTTGACGTGTTTTTTGTTTTTTTGTATTATTCTTTATTTCCAAACGGAAACATGCTGAGCTAACCGGGGGGGGGGGGGTCTCGTCTTACACTAATTCCAATGACAAATTTTGTCATGTTAATGCATTTGTGTTCGATATTCACGATTCATGAGAAGAGCATCAGCAAGATCAAAATTTCTTTAATGGGAGAGTAGAAGAATTGTGCAAAAGATTATTGTCCTGATTGCTGAGATTAGCATAAGATAAAATCATAAAGAGACATTAATAGAAATCTTATTTATAATTATGCCTTGTCACTACAAGAGATGTTGCTTGATGCTTTCTTTTACAGAAAATATAAATTAATACAATAAAAAAATAAAGAACATCAAACTACATAATTTGCAATTTTTTCTGCTATGAACAATTATTATTACGAACTTCACAAATTTATGAAGGAAATAACACGAATCATTATGAATGAACAAATCAAAAGAAGAAAAAAAAAATCTAATGAAAGTGAAAAAATCTGTGTATTTGTGTAGGGATCCATTAGTTGATTATCTTGAACGATATTCGATCATTCTTCTACCCGGAAATTGGTGATGCAGAAGTGGATGTCAAGCTGCAAAATATAAAAAAAGTAAAAGGTGATGTTAGATTACCTACGAAACGAAGTTGCATGTTTTTTTTTTTTTATGAACAACATATGCCCCTAACAAAAGAGCTAGACAAATCAGTTGAGAATAAAACGTACTCTAGAATCGCTTTCCAGTAGGAACTGTTTGATTCATCATCATCAATAAGGTTCTCCCAATCCTCAAGGGTTGTGAAGGAAGCTGACAGGGTGGACATTTGGTTGAAGGTGCTTGTCCTTGGACAGGAAGCAACTAATGCAGGAAGAAAGTTTTCTGCTTGATTTTCTGGTAAAGTGCTGATGATGTTTTGGTTATAACCAAAAACTTCTTTATTGGTTTCACTTTCTTTTCCTGTCCCCGATTTGAAGATATTCTGCTGAGAAGAGTCACTATATGTTTGAGACAATAAGATACCAGAATTGTTACCGATAGGGTTTGCATAATCTTGACTTCTCAAGATTGAATCTTTATTTTGGAGGGTGTTTGTCCCATTGAGAAATGTTTCAAGTGGGTTGAGAATTTGATTGCCAAACAGGTGAGGGTTACCCATGTTAACCAATGAAGTGCTGGTCATAAATTGTAACATATTTTGTAGCAATTGTAGTTTGGCTAATTGAGTGACATCTGCTTGTAAACCCAGAGGGTTGGTCCAAGGACTTGTTGATGTGCCCAAATTTGACATGCCAAGCAACTGGGAAAGATTCATGAGATGATTGAAATCAGTTCTTGGCTTGTGAGTTTCTGGGTCAATACCCATCTGGAGAAGCTTTTTTCTTATGTTGGTGTTCCAATAATTCTTGATCTCGTTATCAGTTCTGCCTGGAAGATGTGTAGCAATCTTTGCCCACCTAGAAACACATAAAATGGAATTAGAGTTTCATCTTAATTTTCATATCAACACAAGCAAGAAACAATACACTTAGAACTGATTTAATACAAGACAGAAATGCTTTTGAGAGTTCTCTACTAATAATATAGAGTTTTTTTTAGTAGAGTTCTAATAAATACTTATAACTTTAAATCCAAGTTTTTCACAAATTAACATCAAAAGTTTCACAATACAAGCAAGCAAGGCACATGGCCTATAAAAAAATAGATAAAAAAAAAAAAAAAAAGCAAGGCACATGCATACTTGTTTCCAAGAACTGAATGAAGGTTGAGGATCAATTGCTCCTCTTCTTCTGTAAATTTCCCTCTCTTAATATCTGGTCTAAGATAGTTTTCCCACCTTAACCTGCAGCTTTTCCCACACCTATTTAAACCTGCATGCTTTGGAAGTGTTCTCCATGTTCCCCTTCCATGTTTGCTAATATAATCCGTTAGCTTCTCATCTTCTTCTGGTGTCCATGGCCCTTTCTTAACACCAGTCTCGTTACAACAAGGTGGCCTACCCATTATACAGAAGCACAACAAATGCTCTAAGGCAAAAAAACAAATAACAGGTGTACGATCTCAGGAGAGGTTGGAAAGGCATGAGTGTGCATATGTGCTTTTATAGGTATTTGGAGCATGCACATTCACGAAATGAGGTCATTGATAACCTTATTTGCATTTAAATTAGACATAAGTAGTTGAGAATATATAGGAAAAATATACTTCCATACCTCAAATGTTATTTAATAGCAAGTAGCTAGTGAGAGAGAAAAAAGAAAAAAAAAAAACTTGTATAATAGGTGATATGATATGATAAGAAGAGAAACAGAAAAAAAAAATGAAAAGTGTTAATAGAATGTATAAAATAATAAGATATTCAAATATCATTGTTGATGAGAGTATCAAAAGAAACACGTGAAGAAAAACAAAACTAGTGATTATTATTTTGACTTTCATTAGAAGGTTAATCCTCTTATGCATGTTATGAATAACGCACACCAATATTGTGGTGATCTAATCTAATCATAGATATGTGACTCTATTTAAAAATTAAACTAATCAAATCTAATAAAATATTGTTTAATAAATTTAAAAATTAAAAATTCATTCTTATTGAATTAATTTAATCAAATCTTGTTTATATATTTTGAGTCTCAAATATAAGTTAAACAATTTATTCTTTTTGAATTAATTTAATCAAATCTTATTTATATATTTTGAGTCTCAAATATAAGTTAAACAATTTACATTATTTAAGTTATCTATAGAGTGTAAAAATTGAAAAATGAGTAAAACTAAAACTAATTAGATTGAATACTTTTTTATTTAAATTTAAATATAACTTCACTTAAGTTAACAAATAACATATTTTGGTTAATAAATTTCATATTATTCATATTTAAAGATTGTATTATATTATATATTATAATGAATTTATAGATTAAAAATTTTAAAAGTAAAGATATAACTTCTTTCAGACTAATTCTAAATTTAACAATACTTCATAGTTTTTTTTCTACCAAAATATTTTTAATTAATAAAAATACATAATTTAGTTAATTAATTAAAGTAATTATAATCATTGTATACAAATTCAATTGACTAATCTTTTTAACACTTCGAGTATTTTCATGATTTCAATAATCGATATCATGTTTTACCTATAAATGGTTATTGAAAGAACAAGAAACATAAGAATAAGGGGTTCAATTGTGTGTACATATATTTATAAATCTTTTGCAAAAATCACATTTTTCAAATAGGATGAACCTTTCATCCAAATAAAAACATGAGGAGAAGAGAAGAAAACATAAGTTGTTATATTGATTCACATAAACTATGTTGCATTCAATCCCTTCAACCGAAAGGTGTTCCATTAACCACACATTGAGTATGTTGGATTGCTAATCCAAATAATTAAACAATAAGGATTGTCACTTAAGATAAGTTCAAAGTGATCTAATAAGGTTAGTGTAATTTAGATTTTAATGTATCTAATAGGATGAGTCTTTAATGAGTAGAGATCATATGATAATTATATTTTTATGATGAATTAAGATAGACATACCCAATAAGATAACCTTAGGGTTGTTTATTAAATAGGTTGTGGTCCCTAGGCCGCATGTATCATTTTCATCATCTATTTTAACATCTCATCATCAAAGAAACACAAAGATAAAGTTAAAGGATTCTCTTAAAGATGTGTAAATTTGTAAGACCAAATTACACGACTCTAGAAAATAATTGGTCACCATGAATTTAGGTACACTTTCACTTTAATTTCTTTGGGTTTATAACTGATGGTTTTCATCTAGAATTTATTTTAGTTACAACAAAGTATTCTCTATGTTAATTTTGACTACTACTACAATAATCTTATACCAAGATTATGAATCCAAGTATTCATTAACACTAAGTCTCTCTAGACTTTCATAGAAAAATTTGTTTAAAGTTTTACAATAAGATCAATTCACAATGTGAGAGTGTGAAGGTTAGGCATAATTATAACATCCTGTTTTAAAAATAAATAATAATAATAATAAAATAATAATTTATTAATAATAATAAGGGATAAAGAGTCACAAACCTTTTCAGAAGGTTGCCAAATCTTTTCAGAAGGTTGTCCAACTTTTTCAAAGAATAGTCAAACCTTTTGATTTGTCTTTCAAATAACTTTTGACTCTTGGCTTGACCATCAATTTCTATAACTATAAATTATACTTTACTGTTTCTATTGTACGTTCTTTTTGCAACTTCTGGAAAGGAAGAGGGAAAGAGTACCACCCCTAATTCAATCTCTTTGAACTTGTTTGAGAAACATCTGCAAGGTAGAACAATTTCCATTCTTTTTCATAATTCCCTTTTTCAAGTGGTATAATGTTATTACTGTAGATTTAATTCCTTACACTTGCTCATAATATGATATTAGTATATTATGCATTACAATTAGATAATTTCTTATCTACTTGTATCTCTACATTCTTGTTTTTCTCTTGAATTCTTAAGAAATTGATTTTTTTTTTAATATTTCATTTTGGCCAAGTTATAGAATTAATTTTTTGTTCATATATTCTTGTTTATTTGTGCATGTAAATTAAAACTATTGCTTATTAATCTCGCAAGACCTCAGGATTAAAACTGGTTCTGATAAACTCAAACCAAACCTTAACGAATCAAGATTCCTTTCGATTACGTTCTCCATAAACTCTATGGCAATGACTAAAAGCACCAATTAATGGAATTTGCCATGAAACATTCAGATGCAGTAATCGTCAAATAGTTGAAAGCAATCAAGAGACTTTACCACCAGTTTCAGATAACGCAAGTTGTGTCAGATTTGAAAATCGACAACCAAATCGAGACCTTTGGGGTTTGAGGCAATCTATGTTATATGAATAGGAGAAGCTTTTTGACCAACAGCGGTACTATAGATCCGCAGACAGAATCACCAGTGTAGTGGCAGAGAAGATACGCGCGATGGCAGAGGTAGTGACACAGAAAGAACGTGTAGATGGCAGAGGCAATGACGGAGAGGATAAGGTGACATGAAAAAAATTTATACGTTTTATAAAAAATATATATATATAAATAAATAAATAAAAATAAATAATAAATATATATGTATCTATATTTTGTTGAATCCAAAACAATTATTATTTTATTTGGCTATGTTTAAAATTATAGTTATAAAATAATGAGATTTCTTTAAAGAAATATTTAAAGTAAATTAAAATTGAGATATTACTAGTTAATTATTATATAATAAGAGAAAATAAAAATAAAAGATTTAAATAAAAAATATATAACTAATTAAGGAAAATAATCAATAATTGAATCATAGAAATAAGTTATAACCAGTTTAATAAATTTAGAAGTTGAAGTTAGGAATAAAGTGATAATAATAATTTGGTTACAATTTTGTAAGACTAATAATATGATATATATTAATCAATTAGTGCATAACTAAATAAAGTTGATAAATAGATAATTTAAAAATAGTGATAAAAGTCCTTATTAGTGTAATAAAAAAAATTCAAGAAATTAATTATTACTTTGATACCCATATTTTTTTGTTAGTTATGATTCTTTTTTTATTATATTGATTATTAATGTTATACCGTGGATTGAGAATTTCTAAATTTTTAATATTTTTACCTTTATTATTATAATAGAAGAACTATTCATTGATGGACATTTTATAAGAAAGATAAGATCGATTATCCTTAGAAAGTCGTGATTCTTAGAAATAAATAAGAGTAGACGGATGAGAACGACAATGAGTCGTTATGAATATTTGGTCTTCCACGTAATGCACCTCTTGTCAAAGTAATTGTCATTAAAAAATACAAAAATTTGTGTAGAGGATGATTAGAGGACTTAAAGTGTTGAAATTACGGAAGAAAGTCCACATCTAAAGATGTGCGTTTGTAGCAGTACCTAAATTTATGGAGACTCGGTTGCTAGAGAAATGGAGGTTTTGACTCTCAAATACAATGTATTACGAGTGAGAATTTAAGAATTAAGGAATTGCATGGGTTGACTACAACAAGTACTTGAGAAATGTCCGCAGACTCTCGATGAGTCCTTGGGGGTAAATGAGGTGTCAAGTTTGTGACAAGCTCTGAGGTTAGAGATGATCACTGAACCAGGTTGGAGTGAAGCATTACCATGATGCGGTTGAGAGTATCCGGATCTGAGTACCAGAGAAGATATGTGCTCTCAATCATCATCCAAATTGCATATATAGATAAATGACGCATGTCGTGTAAGTCCTCCAGGAGAATGTGAATTTAGAGGCAGCGAGGGTCCCTAAATACGATTGGTGAAGTATCAATAGGTATGATACGGTAAGGAAGAGTTCACGACAATTATTCTACTAGTTTACCTTACGTGTGTGATTGTTGCGAATGGTAGCTCACTCTTACAAAACCCCCCTCTTTTCATATGCTGACGATGGGAGCAAGCGTGTAGATTTCTCGGTATCAAAGGTAGTTCCTAACTGGACGACATGAACAAAATCTTACTGATCAAAGTGTTTGAACTTAGGACGGGTCATTGACCTCGTCCAGACCAAAGTTACAAGAAGTGAAGATTTTGAAGACCTCTTTATTTTGTAAAAGCAAAAATGTTATTTGCTTATATGAAATTTTAGTGTGTAGGTTTTATTTGGTATGTAATTATGATTAATTATGCACTTGATTTGAATATTAAGTTTTCATAATTTATAAAATAAATCTACAACATTTATTTTCAAGATTTAATTAATATAGTGAAAAGGGCGTTACATTTAGTGGTATTAGAGCATTCGTCCTAACAAGCGTGTGATATGCATTTAACCATGTTTGTGTGTTGTATGGCATTGTGTGGATCTCAAACTGTTCGAGCAATAGTGTGAGATAAATAATGTGATAGCAAGTTGGTCACATCTGATGATCAAGTGAATGACTTGTTTAAACCTAACTTTGTGCATAATAGACAACACAGTTGGGTGAAAATTAATTGTTAGCACTGTTGTGATTATGCTACTTGGCATGAAGGGATAATTTAGTATAGCATTGATGCAAAAGCAAGTTATTTGTGATTTTAAGCATCATGGTAGGCAGATCTAGTGGCTTCAACGCCAAATAAATATTAGAGCGTGTGGCATAGGTCTTGGAGAGGATGGCGCCATACCGAGAAGGAGAATCGGTAAAGTATAGGGAATTAATTGTGCATAAAAGGCATGACCTGCTAGAGTTTAGTGGATCCTTTGATCCTAAAGGTGCTCAAAACTGGATATAAAAAATGGAAAGATTTTTACTGTCATGACATGTTTGGAGGAGCACAAAGTGAATTTTGCCACTTTCCAATTTTCAAGAGAAGCAAAAAATTGGTGGTGCATTATGAATCCCAAAGGTGGGCAACATTATTCCGTGGGAGGCTTTTAAGAAGAAGTTTCTAGACAAATACTATCTAGCAGATTTCTAGTAGAGGAAAGCCCGAGTATTCTTGGAGCTTAAGCAGGGGAGCATGACCATTGGTGAATATACTGCAAAGTTTGATAAACTACAGATGTTTTGGCCCTACTTTGTGGTGGAGGATGGACAAACCATTTGTGCACAATTTGAAAATGGTTTACGGTCTGACATCAAATTAGCAGTAGGATACCTCCAGATCACTGACTTTCCCACTTTGGTCAGCAAGTGTCGTATTTATGAGGAGGATTTTTTAGCAAAACAAGATCAGCGGAGGATAAGAGGCCCACAAAGACCTCCTAGGAGCAACCATAGTCACTAGTAGAAGAAGTTGTATGCCAAACCACCTCATTAGAGGGCAAGATCAACTCTGAGATTCAATCGGTTGGGAGCTTTGTATCTACAACTCCACGTGTTACCACAAGTACTTCAATTAAATGCTTTAGATGTAATTGACCTCACTTGTAGAGGTATTGCCCACAAATAAGTGTTGTTTGTCACAACTGTGGCAAGGTTGGGTATTTCGCCAAGGATTGTTAGACGCTAAAGAGAGAAACAAGTGGCAATAGGACACCCTCACACAACATGTCAAGTCAGATAACTGGGAGACCTTGACTCTTCGAGAAGGTATTCTCGATGAGTGGTTCTAAAGTCATTTTATTTGACGATCTCAACTGAGGTAAGTGCGTTATAAGCGGTCAACTTTTAAACATATTATATGATTCAAGGGCAACACATTCCTTTATATCATATGTGTGTGTTGATTATTTACCCATACCTGTAACTTCCTTAACATATGAATTGTATGTCGGAACACCTACTAATAAGCTTATAATCACTAACCTAGCATGTTCAAACTGCCCTATGGTTGTTAAAGGCTAAAATTTTGAAATTAATTTAATATGCCTTCCTTTATCTAATTTAGACGTAGTATTGGGGATGGACTAGTTGTTTGCAAACCATGTTGTCATAAATTGTCACTAGAAAACCCTTATATTTGGAAACCTTGTCACAATTCTCGTGAATTTTTTAGATTTGACTCTGCCAAGTCCAAAGGTGAAGTGGTGGGAAATGTTCAAATCTAATGGCTCTATTCTTGACACAAGCAGAGGTGAAACTAGATGTTAGTAGCATTCTAGTGGCATGTGAGTTTCCTAAAGTTTTCCTAGATGACATGATAGAGCTGCCACCAAAGAGAGAGGTAGAATCTGCCATAGGTCTAATCCCTGGATCCAGCCCAATTTCTATAGCGTCATACAGGATGTCTCCTAAAGAATTGGTAGAAGTAAAGACTCAGCTAGAAGAGTTGTTGGACAAGAAATTTATCTAACCAAGTGTGTCACCTTGGGGAGCGCTAGTGTTATTAGTGAAGAAGAAAGACGAAAGTATGCGCTTGTGCATCGACTACCGCTAGTTAAACAAAGTAACTATCAAGAACAAGTATCCATTACCTAGAATCGATGATCTGATGGATCAATTGAAGGGAGCACAAGTATTCTCTAAGATCAATCAATGGTCAGGATATCATCAAATAAGAGTTAAGAAGGAAGAGATACCAAAGACTGCATTCAGGACGCGTTATGAGCATTATGAATATCCACTGATGCCTTTTAGAGTAACAAATGCTCCAACCATCTTCATGGATTACATGAATAGGATCTTCCATGAGTATTTAGATCAGTTTGTAGTGATCTTCATCGATGACATTTTAATCTACTCCAAGACTCGTGAAGAACATGTTGAACATTTGAGGATCATGCTACAGATACTAAAGGAGCGACAGTGACAGTTGTATGCAAAACTTTCTAAATGTGAGTTTTGGCTTAAAGAAGTGAGTTTTTTAGGACATGTAGTATCTAAAGAAGGAATTGTTGTGGATCCAACAAAGGTTGAAGCAATTATGCTGTGGAGCCCACCCTCAACCATAATTGAAATCAAGAGTTTTGTAGGGTTGACAAGCTATTATAGAAAATTCATTGAAGGATTAACCAAATTAGCTTTCCCCCTAACCAAGCTTATTGGGAAAGGTCAAGCCTTCATATAGGATGAAACGTGTGAGAGAAGTTTTCAAGAGTTGAAGAATAGGCTGACCACCACACATATCTTGATTCTATCAGACCTAGAGAAGAAATTTGATGTATATTGTCATGCATTATGCCAGGGTTTGGGATGTGTGTTGATACAAGATGGAAGGATAATGGCATATGCTTCAAGACAAATGAGGCCACAGGGAACTATCCAACACATGACTTGGAATTGGCTACAATGGTCTTTTCTTTGAAGATTTGAAGGCACTATTTTATGGATCAAGATTTGAAGTTTTCAGTGACCACAAGAGTCTACGATACCTATTTAATTAGAAGGAGCTAAACATGAGGCAAAGACAATGGATGAAGTTCCTAAAGGATTATGATTTCGAACGTTGTGGTTGATGCTCTAAGCAATAAATCTTTACACCTGTCAGCAAGGATGGCGGAAGAATTGAAGTTGGTTGAGGATTTCAAAAACCTTAACATAGTAGTAGAGGTACGCCCTAGAAGTTTATACTTGGGAACCCTGAAATTCATAAATGAATTTTTGAAACAAGTCAAGAAAGGACAACGAAAGGACCAGTTCCTACAGGTGAAGCTAGCACTAACAAGTGGAGACAAAGAGAAGGAGTTCCAACTTGGCACAGATGTAGTAATCAGAGTAAATGGAAGAGTTTGTATTCCTCAAGATGAAGAGATGAGATGGATGATACTGGAGGAAGCACATAGGAGTCAGCTCAATTTCCATTCGGGTACCACCAAGATGTATCAAGACTTAAAGAAGAACTTTTGGTGGCAAGGACTTAAGAAGGATGTCACCAATTTCATCACGGCCTATCTAACGTGTCAGGAAGCAAAGGTGGAACATTAGAAGCTCTTAAGATAACTATAACTTTTGCATATCCCAGAATGGAAGTGGGACAGTTCTTCATGGACTTTATGACAAGACTTCTTAGGACTACAACTGAACACGATGTTATATAAGTGATAGTAGACTAACTGACTAAATTTGCACATTTCTTACCTATCAACATCTGCTAGTCACTAGAGAAGCTAACACAATATATCTTAAGGAGATAGTCAAACAGCATGGAGTCCCATCTAGCATAATCTCTGACAGAGATCCTCGGTTCACTTCAAGATTCTAGAATAGCCTACAAGAAGCCTTAAGAACCAGATTAAGACTAAGTTCACCATACCATCCACAAGCCGATAGACAGACTGAGCAAACAATTCAGTCATTGGAGAATCTATTAAGAGCTTGTGTGTTGGAACAAAGGGGAAGCTGGAATGAGTTTTTGCATCTTGTGGAATTCACCTACAACAACAACTTCCACGCCAATATAAGCATGGCACCTTATGAAGCCCTCTATGGAAGGAAATGTTGGACGCCATTGTGCTGGTTTGAAACCAATGACTCTCTAGTTCTTGGACTGGAGGTGTTACAACAAACCACAAAAAAGGTGAAATCAATTAGGATAAGCTTAAGGCGACTCAGGACCACCAAAAAAGTTACTATGACAGAAGGAGGAAGCCTCTAGAGTTTCAGGCAGGAGATCATGTCTTTTTGAAGGTAACCCTCGCCACTAGAGTAGGGAGAGCTTTGAAATCTTGAAAACTCACCCAAATTCATTGGTCCCTACCAAATCCTCAAAAGGATCTGTCCTAATGTATACCAAATGGTCTTATCTCCAAATCTAGCCAATTTGCAAAGCGTCTTCCATGTGTCTCAACTAAGAAAATATACTCTTAAGCCCTCACATGTGATTGAACCTGATCATATAACCATAAGGGATAACCTAACTTATGATGTAACGCCAATAAGGATTCGAGATTAAAAAATAATATGGAACCCAAGAGATGATGGTGATGCAACCTAGGAGCTGGAAAGCAAGATGAGAGAATTATATCCACAACTTTTCCAAGGTACAAATTTTGAGGACAAATTTTTTTTAAGAGGGTAGAGTTGTAACGTCCTATTTTAAAAATAAATAATAATATTATTATTAATAATAAGGGATAAAGAGTCACAAACCTTTTCATAAGGTTGCAAAATCGTTTTAGAAGGTTGTCAAATCTTTTCAAAAGGTTGTCAAATCTTTTCAAAAGGTTGTCAAATCTTTTTAGAGGGTTGTCAGACCTTTTGATTTGTTTTTCAGATAACTTTTGACTCTTGGCTTAACCATTAGTTTCTATAACTATAAATTATACTTTACCATTTCTATTGTATGTTCTTTTTACAACTCCTAGAAAGGAAGAAGGAAAGAGTATCACCACCAATTCAATCTCTCTAAACTTGTTTGATAAACATCTGCAAGGTATGAGGAGTTTCATTCTTTTTCATAATTCCTTTTTCCAGGTGTGATAATTTTATTATTCTTGATTTAATTCCTTACACTTGCTCATAATATGATATTCGTATTTTAGCTTTTCTATTAGATAATTTCTTATCTACGTTCTTGTTTTTCCCTTGAATTCTCAAGGAATTGATTTTTTTTTAATATTTCATTTTGGCCAAGTTATAGAATTAATTTTTTGTTCATATATTCTTGTTTATTTGTGCATGTAAATTAAAAATATTTCCTGTTAATCTCGTGAGATCTCACGAAATAAAACTGGTTTTGATCGACTCGAACCAAAACTTAATGGGTTAAGATTTCTTTCGATTACGTTCTCCATAAACTCTACGACAATGACTAAAAGCACTAATTAATGGAATTTTCTGTGAAATATTCAGATGCAGTAATCGTCAAATAGTTGAAAGCAATCAAGAGATTTTACCACCAATTTCAGATAACGCAGGTTGTGTCAGATTTGGAAATCGACAACCAGATCGAGACCTTTGGGGTTTGAGGCAATCTATGTTATACAAATAGGAGAAGCTTTTTGACCAACGGCGGTACTATAGATTCACAGACAGAATCACCAGTGTAGTGGCAGAGAAGATACGCGCGATGGCAGAGGCAGTGACACAAAAAGAACGTGTAGATGGCAGAAGTAGTGACGGCGAGGATAAGGTGACGTGAAAATTTATATGTTTTATAAAATAGATATATATATATAAATAAATATATAAAAATAAATAATAAATATATATGTATCTATATTTTGTTGAATCCAAAACATTATTATTTTATTTGGCTATGTTTAAAATTGTAATTATAAAATAATGAGATTTCTTTAAAAAAATATTTATAGTAAATTAAAACTAACATATTACTAGTTAATTATTATATAATAAGAGAAAATAAAAATAAAATATTTAAATAAATAAATATATAATTAATTAAGGAAAATAATAAATAATTGAATCATAGCAATAAGTTATGACTAGTTTAATAAATTTAGAAGATGAAGTTAGGAATGAAGTGATAATAATAATTTGGTTAAAATTTTGTAAGACTAATACTATTATATATATTAATTAATTAGTGCATAACTAAATAAAGTTAATAAATAGATAATTTAAAAATAGTGATAAAAGTCCTTATTAGCGTAATAAAAAAAATTTAAGAAATTAATTATTAATTTGATACCCATATTTTTTTGTTAGTTATGATTCTTTTTTTATTATATTGATTATTAATGTTATACCGTGGATTGAGAATTTCTAAATTTTTAATATTTTTACCTTTATTATTATAATAGAAGAACTATTCATTGATGGACATTTTATAAGAAAGATAAGATCG
>JAMLFT010007535.1:0-14690 GCA_026544285.1 Pachyrhizus erosus | reverse complement strand
ATACAAGAGAGTAAGATAGAATACGTTCAATCCCAAATCCCATCATTGAAATTTTAAAAATCAACCTTTTGTTAATTTATATTTTGTTTGCCTAAAAAATTATTTTGAAAATCCAATTCCTAATTTAAACTAAACCATTATTCATTTGATTTATACTCAAAGAGATCTATAACATAAGAAATTTGACTGAAACTGTTCCTTGTGGATACGACATTCGTACTTGAAAAAGTACTATACTACAATTGAATCGATACACTTGTCGAAGTAGAGAAAAATATCTACCAAGTTACTAGACTAGCTACTAGAAGGGATACAAAGTTTAATTTCGTACCGATAATGATAAATTTTTCCTAAAATTGAGATAACCATCTACAGAACAAGATATGGACAATTCAGATAGTGAAGCAACATATCCTATACAATTAGCAAGATGAAGGGACTAGAATGAGGGTAGTCTGAAATCAAAGACTGACAAATTGGTACTGACAACGAAAAACTGGTACTAATAACAACAAACTTCACCTACACAAACTAGTTAATCATCTGCACGACAATTCCACTAATAGATATTAAATAGGAAGCAAAATATCCTACACAACTAGCAAGAGTGTAGTTAGTGTGCAAAAGTCAAATGTTAGAAAACAAGAAATTTTAAACAACCAACCTGTTGGCTGTCGACAAGGTACTTAAATTCCACAAGCACAATGAAGTGAACATAGTGAGATATGAGAACAAATTTCATACAATATAAATAAGATAGTCGTCCTTACAATAGATAAACTACCAACAATCCATCTGCAAAATACACTGCCTACCGGACAAAGCAATATTTTGAAAAATGAACTCATCATCAAACCACAAAGGTCATTGGTTCACAATTCAATAATCCCTTCAACTAGACTGATCATTGGCACTAGATAAACTAAAAATAAATAAAGTTTGGTTTTCAAACAATAAAAATTATAAATAAATTATCAAATCATGGTAAGATGGATGTGATATCACATGACAAAGGACAAGATATGGAATGATTGCATACAAAGAGATATTGGTATGACACCTATCGAGAAGAAAACAACAAAAAATCAGTTAGGACAGTTCGGACTTATGTAGATGACACTGGAGGCACTAGCGAGAATAATAGTTTGCATGAATTTTATTTTCATCAAAAGGGACAGAAATGAGACCCAGGACATTAGAGAAAAATATTAAAAAGAATCTTATAATGAATAATGTCCCTAAGAATTTAGTTTTTGATCAAACCTAACAACATCATGCGATTCATGTAGCAAACATCTGATGAGATAAAGTATTTTTTGTTGTTGTTATAGTAAGATATTAAATTAAACACATCTAGTAGCATTGCATTACATAATTTACATTATTATAATAGTATTGAATTATATACTTTTAATGCTAATTTTTTTAATTATAATTCATAGAATAAAAGGATGCAAAATCAAATTTAACCAGTTAAACCTTGTTTTTGACCAGTTTAATCTGTTGATCACTTTTGTTAGGTGTCATTAACTTGACCAAAATCAAGGCTGATTAAGGGTCAAAATTGTCCAATAAAGCTTTAAATCAAATACAGTTGGATACATATCAGCATTAGATGCAAATTGGTGTCCAAATGAAAGAATTACTTATGTTGGAATCCATGCTGAAATATGCATTAAACTACTTAGAAACAAATCTCACCATACAAAAACATTCATTCAGAAATATCCATTTCTTACTCCAATTGTGAAAGACTGAAGGACAACTAAAATAACAAAACATCAAGCTCATCTGTTTCTTAGTAATCAGCCAAAAAATTTAGAGAAATTAATAGTATATAATAAATGTAAACATATTATAGCTATCATTAACCACCTACATGCCACATAGTAGTAAAAAAAAGAATGAAAAAAAAAATACTATTAACTGACTTTTTCACCAGAATAACATCTTACTCAAGAGTCAGGATACGGTACAATGCATCATAGCATACCTTAAGACGTCTTGCAAGTTCATTGGCATGTAAAATGTTAGCAAGCTTTGACTGTCCATAGGCACGAAATTTCTGATAACTGTACACAAGGAGGCAAGTATAATGAACCATACAAAACATTTATCCTTTGCAACACTACACAAGAATGATGTTTGTATGCTTAATTTAAATGCAGCATGTGTTCATGTGACTAAAAATCTATACATCACCCAGGTGCATCAAATTTTATCAATAGGATTTGTATATAGACTTTAATCTGACACACTCTAAACGTGATAGGTAATAGCAAATCCTTATATAGTAATGTGACACCTGATGCCACATATATGGGTAACGAAAAAATGAATATCACAAAACAATGACTGACAATAGCACTCATATTTTCTAGAGTTAAACAAATGTTAGAGCTGAATTGCCAATGGTAAAAAAATTGAAGTCTCTACAATAATTATTCTTTTATTGAAAAATTCCTAGAAAAATAAGGCGTAGTAGATTTTGCAGTCTTAGGATAAATTCCTCTTCCATATAAAAGAAAGAAAGTGTCTGCATAATTAATCGTAATTTGTATTTAGGCTACTTCTTACCTCAATTGATCATTAATTTTATCAAAAAGGATTCCTTCTCGATAGGTGAATTGATGACCTCCTGAAGAGACATTAACAATTCTTCCTTGTTTCCTACTTTCATATGTTGTTTTCTTCATAGTATCCAATAACAGATTTGTTAAAAGAAAATGACCTGTAGAATTATGTTAAATATACAAAAATAAGAATTAAAGATCATTTTCAAATATCCTTGGTCTGTGCTTTTAAAGAAACTTTAGAAGTTATTGATGTTTAGTTTCTATATACCTACGTGATTTGTGGCAAATTGTAGTTCAATGTTGTCTTCAGACAGCATGAAAGGGACTGCAAAAATTCCTGCATTGTTTCTTAAATTGCAACAAATGAACCAGAAATCATTATTACTCCATTATTGCACAGAATTAAGATGTATGTGCAAAGAGAGTAACTTTCAACTGTATTGAAGACAAACAATGTATGAAAAAATTTGACAATGTAATGTCCGTACTCTTACATTAGAATGTTTAATGGAAGACCAGATGAAATGAACTCTGATGCAAATTTCTGAACAGATGCCATTGAATTAAGATCTACCTCCATGACATCAACTTTTGCTATGGGAATCTCTTTAAGTATTGCTTCTTTTATATCTTTTGCAGCAATTATATTTCTCACTCCCATAATTACATGGACACCACGCATAGCAAGAACACGGGTCGTCTCAGCACCAATACCACTAGATGCCCCTGTTGTTACATTGTCCCACAGCAACCAAAATATACAAATTAAGAAGAACGCATGTAAAAAATTGTAAATTTCATAGAGTTTCTTTTATGTTTACAAGTGTGCAAGTGTTATAAGATTGTAAAGTATTTTAGAGTAAGTAAGCTTTTGAAATCGAAGATACTAACTACAGTTAAGGTGGTTTTATAAGATCAATATTAACCATGCTTGAGAAAAAGTAAATAAAATATAAGGTGACTGCATTTAAAAAAATATAGGAAAATATTAAAAAGAAGGATTAAAAACATTTAAAACAACGTACTTTAATTAATTCTTTAAAAAAGTTAGACTTCATTACTATAAACTAATTTCATAACCTGAATGCAAAATAGACGTGAAAATCTAAAGTATAAAAAAATCAAGA
This sequence comes from Pachyrhizus erosus, assembly GCA_026544285.1. Classification (NCBI taxonomy): domain Eukaryota; kingdom Viridiplantae; phylum Streptophyta; class Magnoliopsida; order Fabales; family Fabaceae; genus Pachyrhizus; species Pachyrhizus erosus. Next base: position 10,987 of record JAMLFT010007535.1, on the reverse strand, counting down.
TGAACTCTTAGGCTAAAGTAGATGAAGTAGTAAAAGTCAAAAGCTGCTAAAACTAATAAATAGGAATCTCTCCCTATCTTACATATTAGAATAACTCACAACTTTTGGAAAATATGACTCCTACTCTTTACATTTTTCTCTATTTTTTTATCTTCTCTGCTTTAAATATGCATTCCAATCACTATCCTCACAACTGGCCAAAAGAATTATCTTCTAAGTCAAAATATCATCTTTTCATTTTTATTTATATATTTAATTTTTTTCAACTATCTGTTACTTATCATCTATATCAACTTTTATTTTTATGCCTAAATTGAATTTCAATCATTTTTCATAAAAGAAATTGTTAATATTTAAAATTAATGTTATATCACAATCTAACTTATTTATTACAAATTTGAAATATAATTTATATATTAAAAAACATTTATTTATTATAAAATTTAATTTTTATCTTATACATTGAACAGACTAAATGTTCATTGGAAGTTGGTTCGCATTAATTTAAATAATTGTCGTAGACAATCATTTCAGAAGTAGTACAGACAATAGTAACAGTACTATGTTTGATTTTTATTTTTAAAAATTATTTTTAATTTTTAACATACAATTAAACAAGATTGCTCACATAGATAATGGAGAGTGGTATCAGGCACAAAGCAGAATAAAATTAAGAGAGAATTAAACAAAATGAAAAAAGAAAAAAATGAGAAAATATCTCCAAGCTATTTTTGTTACTCTGAAATTATTTAAAAATAAATAAATTTTAAAAGAAAAAAAAAAATCAAACATTCAAAGGTCTCCCCTATTTCTAAAGTTCCCCATTATCATTCATTGTGACCAACTCACTTAATACCTAACTCATTACTAAAATACTACTAATATCTTCATTTTTTCTAGGTTCTCCCCTCTTATATTAAACATGGATTTGTAAAAGAGAACGTAAAGTGAGAACCTGTAATAATGGCAGTGAGGCCAGTGCCATCGATCCCACGAGTAACTTCCTCGGCAGTGGAAGAAGATGAAAATACAGAATCCTCTTTTCTGCTGAACGGCCACCACATGCTGTCGTTCGTTTAGCTCTGTCTCTCTCTGAATAAAATCGACAGGAAAGAAAATGTTAGTTAAAATAGAAAAGGTTATTAAATGACAAATGGTGGGTGCCAGTCCTTTCATATATTTCAATTATTTGATTGGATTATAAGTTTATAAAAAAAATTTACAAAATAATTTTTATAAAATAGTGTGTTTTTTATTTTAATTTTTTTTAAAAATAATTTTAATTCTTTAAAAGTTATTTTTTTTATTTTAATTATTATTTTCAAATAATAGAATTAGATGTAAGTATTTTATTATAATAATTTTTTTGTGTAGTTTACACAAATATGATAGATAATTTTTTGGTTCATTAGGAACTCTACATGTAGAATTGACTTTTGTTGTTTGAACAAAAGATTTTTTTCATTCATTGGAAACTCTACAAGAAGAATTGATTTTCATAGTTTACACAAATATGGTAGATAATTTTGTCCTAGAACGGTCTCATGTCATTTTAATCTATACAACTTAAGATATAATTAAAATACCTATGTTAATAATGTCAAGATAATACATTTATTTTGTCTTTAAACTCAATTTTTTTATAATATTTTGAATTTGATCAACTTTTCTTCATAAAAAATATAGATATATATTTAAGTTTTTCATAGAAATAAAAATGTCTTAATCAAATCCCTATAGTCCGACTTACGACACAAACAAGAAGGAATGATCAAAGTCCAAGTTTAAAATTGAAAATTTTCACTATTTTTCTTTTTCCTACATTAAAAACCCAAGAAAATTAATATGTTCACACATTTTTTCATTTAAACCATTCAAAGCAAGAATCAGAAAAAAATATATACATAGTTATTTTATCACAATATTTGACAAGTTATTACATTAAAACATGAAAAAGCAAAAAACACTATAAATTTACATAAGGTGTAGATTTATCATTAATTAATTTAATCATTCATCAAATAGTTAATAATAAATTGATATAATTTTTTTTATATGTTATGAAATTTCTATTATACAAATACATGTAACATTTTATACTAAAGATCTAAAAGGAGCCCTTAGAAGGGTCATCATCTATAACTTCATCTTTAGCTAAGTAGTCATCATCCTCCAAGAAACCACTCCAGCTATGGGTCCGAGGACTAAATTTGATGCCTAAACTGGAAACAAGAATTCAAATTAGGAACTAGAAGAGTACACATGAAGTTTTGTTTAAAGTAATACAATTTTAAGTGAATGATAGAGCACTTAGAGACATAAATTTGTGATCTATATTAGACCTAGTTGATCCATATTTGTGCTTAATTTTGAATTGTTGGTTAGTTTATGTATTAGTGGGTCTAATTGGACTTAATTGTTTATTTTTCAAAAAAAAAATTGTTCATTTTGACCATTTTTTGTGTAGGACAAATATTGACTTATAAAAATTAGATTTAGATGATCTAAGACTTTTTGGAAAGTTCAAACAAATATTACAATATTGTTTCTCACAAGCTTAACTCAATTCCCATGTTTTTAGGATCAAAATCACGTTTGAAGTTCCTACTTTTGCATTTTATTTTATCAGACAATTTGTTGTTTTTATAGTATTTATAATAATAAGATTAATTAGGCTTTGTGCTTTGTTGATTAGTTAGTGCTCACAAAAATAGGGAAGTCTTTATTATAAATATATTAAACACCTAGTAAACAATTACTTTTTGCTCATTTTTTAAAATTAAGAATATTTTATCCTTTAACATTTCTCTCTCTTCTTCTTGGTTCCTTGATCTACACATATTTTTTTATCTTTCTCTCTTAGTTTTTCAATGGAAATCTCCATTAAAGATTAAAATCATAGTCAATTCAAAGACTTTGAGACGTTACTGTTAGAATTTGAGTTATATTTTTTTATTGTGAATTCTTCTTAACTTCCTCTTCCCTTTTCCAATTCTAGAATTCAAATTCATGATTGAGTTATTTTTGGATTTGGAATTAAAATTAGGTTAGGATTGATTGATTCAATCTAATAGAGGCTTGGTAATTGATTGATTTTCTAAATCACCTAATTAATTGTGTTTAAATTTATGATAATTAGGAATTGTGATTGTGATTCCAAATTTCGTAGATGAAAGTTAAATGTTTATCTAATTGACTTATGTTGGTAAGATTGAGATAATTCCATCGCAAGTTTCAAATCCTTAAATTAATATTTCTTAATATTTTAAACTATTATTTTGTTCTTGTTTGTTAATTTTTTTGAATTAAAATTTTTTTAAATTCTATTTTGAATTAAGATTAAAAATGATGAATTTTTATTCTCAAGAAAAATGATCTAGATTGTATTTATGCTACAAACTTTAAGAAAAAAATAATATTTTTTATAGTAATTTAGCATTGTAGTTAGTAAAAAAGACTTATATTGTGAAACCTCTAGGACTAACTATGCATGTGACATAATGGAATCAAAAGATGATAGTGAGGGTGGGGGAATTTAAAAGCATCCCAAAGTAGATGGATAGATAAGTATTAGAGGAATATCTATAGTGGCGGGCTATACTATAACAATAGGATCAATAGGAAGAAAAGTAGAAGTGATTATTCCATAGAAGGTGTCCTCTATGAAATACTCATTATAAGTCCATGCTTCGTATTTACTGAAACAAAGGGCGAGCCTCCCCAACAATAGTATCCTCCATCAAGATCAATTGTTATGTATCATGTCACACCAATCAATATAACACAAAAGAGAAAAAGAAGACATGGATCAAGCATACTAATCCTTAACTCGCATGTCACAGAGATAAAAAAAAGTAAAATCATCATTATTGGTAATCATATGGAGTGTGTTATGTGAAGGAAACCTATGGTTTTCACTTAGTTATACTAACTCACGCATGCGGGCTCATTTCTTCTTGATACTCTTCACCTAACACACTTCAATATTTGTCTGTCTTCACTTCAATAACAAAGCATAAATGAAAATAAAACTCACACATATTTAATAAAACCTACATTAGTTTTATTTAATAAAAAAAAGTATAGAAAAACAATCCTATACAAATAAAAAATAATTAAAACTAAAAACTTAGGTCACAATGGTGGGGTTTTCATTTCCATATCACCAACGTGACAGAATTAAGTTTGAGGGAACATGCAACCAAAACATTATCGATCCAACACTTAATGATTTAACTTATCTGCACCCACCCACCCACACATATCAGCAACTATTACTAAATTTTATGCAGTCTACACTGAGAGAGACAGAATAATTTGAGTTGAGACTTGAGATAGAGAAGAATTGAGTTGAGACTTGAGATAGAGAAGAATTGAGTTGAGACTTGAGACAGAGAAAAAACAAGAGATGTGGCCATTCAGCAGAAAAGGAGCATCTGGCTTTTCATCTTCTTCTACTGCCGAGGAAGTTACTCATGGAATCGATGGAAGTGATCTCACTGCTATTGTTACAGGTCCCTTTTTTCTTTGTCTTTCTCCGTGTTTTTCTTTTCTTTATTCAAGAGTTTCTTTAGTTTTCTTTTTTATTTCTTTTATTTTCTACTAGACTAATCCATTTTTCATTTTATTTTAATCTAACTTTCGCTATGTCATTTGTTTTTCATTTTTCTTCAATGTTTTGCTCTTTTGTTTAAATTATAATTTATTAACGTATTTCAATTAAAAAATAAGTAAATATATATTAATAAATTTTATAAATATTTATTAACATACACACCTATACTTAAGTTAAAAGATATTAATAAGTTACAATTTTAATGTATTTTATAATAATTTACACACACAGCTATCAAAATACATTAGGAAGAAAACTGTTTGTTTTTGAGAAAAAAAAAGATGTATTATCAAAATTTTGCAAAATGTTTTCTTAAGAATAAGGAAAGAAAAATTTTAAAAATTTTTTTATTTGAAAATATATAAAAATGAGAAAAGTTGATTTTAAGAAAAATATTGATATTTTAAAATAAAATATCAAATTTAAATCTTATAAATAAAAAATATAATTAAAAAACTATACTAAAAATAATTAATTACATTTTTTTATAAAAATTAATCATCAATAAAATCAATAAATATTTTAACATCATTTCTTCTATAGGATGTTGCGTAAATATATTAATATCCGGTTACCTATTCAACCCAGATATACTAATAATCACTGACCTATTCAACCCATATATTATAACCCCAATTTGACTCGCAAAAACTGAGCTGATTTTCAAACTTTATTTTAATATTTGAGATAAGTTTACAAAATTTTTACTTTAATTTCTGACTTTATTATTAAAAAGTTATTTATTTTAGTCCTCTTCTATTAAAGTTTCTCCGTCCTTTTATATCGAAAAGATTAAAGTAAATGGTTACAATTATGTAAAGTCAAGAGTTAATGTAATGAATTTAGAGATTAAAATAACTCACTTTTAATTTTAGAGATTAAATGAAAAGTGTAGTCTATTATCATTCTATTTGTCAAATTCACCCACCACTTTTGAATCAAATATTGCCCAGAAAAGGGAGACATGGTACCATTTATTATGTGACACGATTACTTTGGAAAGAAAGAATATTACAAGTTTTATTATTTTTTCAACAGAAAATAATAATAGATATACAGATATAAAAAAACTACATTTCAAAAAATTAAATATTAAAAAAGTAAAAATATTATTTATATGAATAAATAATATCATACTCTTTTTAATTACTTAATATAATATAAATTAGACTAAATTATAATTTTTATTTTCCTTTAACTCTTAATTTGCGGTTTTGGTGTTTCTATTATTTTTCAATTTTAGTCTTTATATTTTAAAAATTCTTAATTTTAGTCTAATTTTTAGTTTTGTATATTTTTTTATATTTTAATTAATTAAATTATTTTTTATAATACCTTAAATGAATATATTAAATCTATTGTTTAATTAGACCAAAATTATAAATTTTTTAAAATGTGAAGACTAAACATATAAAAAGTTAAAAGAGATTAAAATTAAAATTTGACCTATAAATTAATATAATTTAAATGCCAAAATATAAATATAACGAGATTTGATGCATAGACCAACATAATTTAATAATATTTAAAAAGATAAAATATAAATTAACTAAATATGATAAAAAGATAAAAAAAATATTATAAATCTAATTAAATCTAAAATATTGAGCAAAATCATTAACTAAGATACAATTTCTAAACTTAAATTCAAATTTTTATACAATAATTAATTGGGAAATAACTCCTTCTTCATGACATGCATTTATAGTAGAGTCTCATCTTTTAATTACGATTTTCTCATGCACAATAATTTAATACAATAATAAAATGAGAATTGATCATAAAACTTATTAAAATAAGATAGATAACTCACTTTAATAAACTTCTCTCTAAAATTTGTTAAAATATGCCAAAATGTATTTATATAAATCATAAACTATTTTTAGGATTGAAATTAAGTTTAAGTACTTCCAATTACCCTCTTTAACCAATAATAAAAAGATTCATAATATTTACTACTTACATAAAATCATAATAAAAGCCAAATGGGATATTTGGTTGGGAGTAAAGGAAAAAAGGACTACAATAAGGTGACACCTCTTTTAAAAAATGATATATTTCTTTAGTTTTTTTAAGTTGAATAGTAGTTTTCTTAAATGATAAAGAGATCATAAAGTAAAATATAGGTATACAATAATTATTATTTTATAATTTTTGAAATAATCAATGGTACCCAATTCTTACACAATGTTGTGTCTTTAGGTTAAATCAACAATCTAAACCCACACAATTTTAAACAAACAAAAAAATTATCTTGTTGGTTTACATATTTAGGTTTAAAAGAGTGTAATTAGTCATTATCGGATCAAATTATATGCTTTCAAATCTAATAAATTATATAACCTTAATGTTTTTTCTTTAGTTTTCTTAGTTTTTATTTAATTTTTTATTGATACTTAAAAAATAAAATAAAAATATGTATAATATGATTTTTTTTATACACATATAAACTTGATAATTCAACCAAATATAACTTCAATTTAATCGAGTTAATTCAGGTCATGATTGACTTTTTTAACTTAATGCAACTTAATCCAATTAAAATTAATCTATTTGGATTTTTCCTTTTACTTAACCTAATATAACTTAATCTATGATAACTCATAACCTTTGTTATACTTAATTTATTTAATCCTAAAAGTTTTCAAGCATTAAAGAAATACACATACTTTATCATAATACTTGCACACTTCAAAAAAAATTTGAATTTTTATAAAATTTTCTATTTTCTGCAAACTTACATCTTTTATTTGTATATTTGGTTAACAGGAGCATCTAGTGGTCTTGGCGCTGAGACTACTCGTGTTCTTGTTTTGCGTGGTGTACATGTGATTATGGGGGTGATAGATATGATTGCTGCAAAAAATGTAAAGGAAGCAATACTTAAGGAGATTCCCATAGCTAAAGTTGATGTCATGGAGTTAGACCTTAGCTCTATGACATCTATTCGAAATTTTGCATTACAATTCAATTCATCTGGTCTTCCATTAAATATTTTGATGTAAGAGTACATGCACTACATTGCCATTTTTGAGTGTATTTAGTATAGTTGTTCATATCTATTTTTACCTTTCTTTAGGCACACACATTTTAACTTTATCATTCACATAAACGGTTTAATAGTGATGTTTTGTAATTGATTTATATTTTGCAATTCGAAGAAACAATGCAGGGATTTGTGCAACCCCTTTCACATTGTCCAAGGATAATGTTGAACTTCAATTTGCCATAAATTACATAGGTATGTTGAAATTATCCAATTTTCACAGCATAAAATATTTTTATACATTTCCTAGGTGGTTGGTGTATGTACTCATGTGCATTTGTACATGGATGTGTATGTCTTACATAGTAGCACACACATGTCAAACATATGTGTTCATGGTGCACATGTGCAAGGTCTGTGTCTTGTGTGGGTGGTGCACGTGTATGCATGTAGGCATGCATCTTGCATAGTAGCATACACACCTAAAACTTCTCTATGTATGTGTTCAATAGATCATCTATGCATACTCGTGTGTGTCTTATATGACAACATACACTCATAAAACCTTTCTCTTTTTGCAAGTGTGTGTTTCTACATTTGTGTATACTTGCATGCATGTGATGTATTTTAAGTGGGTGGTACATGCATTCACATGTATATGTATGTTTGTGTCTTAGGAAGTGACATACACATCTAACACCTCTATTTCTAGATAAGTATGTGTCCACGTGTGCATGTATGTATGTATCTTAGTCTTGGGAATGAGTTATGGATAATTGTTACATGAAATATGTGCATAGTTTTTACACTTATGATTTGTCATAAATTGTCAAATATTCTTCTACTATTTCTTTAAAAGCATAGGTTAAGAAAATATCAAAATAATGTTAATCCTTTAGGATTTGTTTTTCAATATAATTTCGCAGGTCATTTTCTTTTAACTAATATGTTGTTGGATACTATGAAGAAAACAACACAAGAAAGTAAGAAACAAGGAAGAATTGTTAATGTTTCATCAGCTGGTTATCGATTAACTTATCGTGAAGGAATCCTTTTTGACAAAATTAATGACCAATCAAGGTAAGTATACAAAATATAATACTAATGATAGTAAGTTATGCTAATTGATTCTTATTCATGGAAAGAAGGTTTATCAAGCTTTACTTTTCTAAGAATTTATCAAAACAAAGATAATTACACTAGGGACTTAACTTTTTTACTAGCAATTTAGCTCTAGTATTTGTTCAACTTTTAAAATGATTAATATTATTTTCAATATTTGGTTTATGGTATTTAATTATTGTGTGTGGATAAACATAACATTAGATGCTACATTGTGCATATGAAAGAATCTATCACTTATAGCTAAAACGAGTCAAATTAAGTATTTATATAGAAAACAACTAATAAGATTTGATGTATTTAGATATAAAATGTATGTTACATTTAGTTTTAGATATCTATGTAATTTATCTAGATATATATATGTGTGTGTCATCATTTTATAGTGATTTTGTAAGGATTAAATTTATTAGGACTAACAATATCCCATTTGATTATATCAAGAATAATGAATTTGTCACTTTTAACTATACAAATATTCTCTAATTCACTTCTAGCTTTCTAACTCAAGTATTTTTTACTGTTACTTCTTACTATAAAACTTAATCACTTCATTAAATATCCAAAGTGTTATTTTAACACTAAGTCACTCCTAACTTTCTCAAGTTTTTTACATTATAACTTACAGAGTGAGAATATGAAAGTTAAAAGCAGATTACAAATTTAACAATATTAAGAATATAAAATAATTGTAGAGCACAGTCTCAATAAGAGATTTACAAATATAACACTTATAAGAGTTTAAGAACACATTTCGTTCAAAAGTTCAATGATTAACTAGTTTACTAACTTTTTTCAAGTTTTTCATGCATTTGATATTTATAAACAGAGATAAGAGATACACATTGTGACTCAACAATTTTTTTCTTTTTTCCATTTTGTGTGTTAAATACATGATTCTTCTTTACATCTTCGTACTACAGGTGTTTAGTTATTGTTAGATGAGAAAAAATGTGTTTATCCTTTATCCTTTTCACTTTTTTTCTTTTTAAGCTTTGACAGATTAATTATTCTTCTCAACAATTTTTACTTCAATATTTTCTTTGATAACAAACTTTAGAGGTTGATGGTCATTTGATATGAAAATCTACTTATCTTTATTGTGTTTGTTGTTTTTTTATTAAATGTTCATTTGAATTTAAACGTTTGAACAATAACAATGATAAAAACATAGATAAACTATTATATCAGCTATCTTAAGCATTCAAAGTGTTTAAAAAAACAATGATAAAGTATAGTCATTAGTTTAATCATCACTTTTTAAAAAAACATTACTTAAAAACAAGTATAGTTATTCAACAAAAAATATATTAATTAAGTAATAATAATCCAATTCTTTGGCTAAGTATTTCCAACAATATTAGTTGAAAGTAAAAAGAATATTAAATAAAAAAGTTGAGCATTTCTTATAATTTGACTATTTTTCTCCTTTTTAACTGAAAATGAAAAAGATGAAAAAAAATTGGTCAGATATTGTTTTTTATATATATTTTAAGGAAAAAAGAGGAAGTTCAACCAATCAATATAACTTCAACAATTTATTTTTATTTTAGGTATTTATTTAAAAAAAAATGAGATATTCAATTTTTAATTTTGTCTTGTTCTTATTTCTGCATTAAAAAGAATTTTTTATGTTACCAAAAAAAGATATTTTTATTTATTTATGAAAATATTAAGTGAGTAATACCAATAAAATATTAAATAAAAAATAAATTATTTAATATATTAAAAATATAACCATTTTTTTCTGAAAACAAACAAAAGAGTGAAGGAAGGACGTGTCGGTAATTGATTTATTTTGATACTTTAACATATAAGTTTTTTTTTAAATATTGAAAAGTACATGAAGAGAAACTAGGATGGTTGAGAAGTTTCATAAAAAATTAAAAACAGTGGTAGTTGAGATGATAGAAGAACATTAACAGCTATTTATTCATGTGATTAAAATTGCATTTTCATATCAAAGTTTTATGAATTTTATGAATATGAATAATAATTAACAAGATTAAATATATTTTTAATTTCTATAAATATAAAAAAAAAGTTTTTTATAAATATTTTATTTATAATAGTTGATTTTTAATTTTTAATTTTATAAAATATATTAAAAATAAATCTAATTATAAATTTCATTAATTATTTTAATCATTTTAATGTGAATTTTGATAAGATTAGTCTAGATTCTAATCAGATTAGTTATATTTTTTTATCTTATTTTATTTATAATAATTTAATTTATCATTTATTTTAAATTAAATTTATTT
>JAMLFT010007534.1:0-14690 GCA_026544285.1 Pachyrhizus erosus | reverse complement strand
TTTATTATTATATATATTTTTAAAAATATTATATATTCATGTAAAAATTTATAATTTAAAGGAATTTGTGCGACGCACTAGATTAAAAAATAGTGTAAGGGTATATCTTACGATGCATTAAAAATATCTGGTTATCTTGACGATGACTTGATTATATACATGACAAAAGAAAGGAGGGAAGTAGCGCTAAATGAGTAGTTCATGTTGAGTTGATACTGGACAAAAACCAACTTACTTAAGTATTTGCTTCTGTGTTTCTTTTGTGAATGCAATTACTAATGGAAATGATAATGCTTCTTCACTTGATTCTGGACATGCCCATCTTCTTGAACTTGGTTACAAACAAGAACTCAAGCTTGGTCTTTCGTTTAATTCTTTCCTTCATTTTGTGTTTGTTTGTTGGTTTTCAATTTTCATTTCTAATTTTGGGTTCTTTGCTTTATCTGTCATTTGCAGGGCCATTTCAAACTTCTCCCTCTCTTTTTGTCTATATCAGTGCTCACTTGCATCATTACCTTTCACAACGCTGGCTTGATCTATGGTGGTTTATAGCTTCTGCTTTCACCATGTTTGTTGCACTGTCAATGGCTGAAATTTGTTCATCTTATCCAACTACCGGCGGTCTTTACTATTGGAGTGCCAAACTTGCTGGCCCTAGACGGGCACCCTTTGTCTCTTAGATCACTGGCTGGCATTGTATCCCAAATCATATTAACACTTATTGACTATTTTTATACTTTAACAATCTAACTGCCTTTGAGCATCTTCTAGAATGCATATTCATAATTGTTATTTAATATTTTTTGTTCAAGCATTTATATAACATGCAGGCTTTGCTATATTGCCATAAGAACCATATACACATTTCTGGTTAAGAAGTGTTATCAACACATTTTTTGAAATTATTAAAATTTATTGAAAGTAATAAAATTACGAGGATAAATCATTAAATAAGAAAGGACATACAAAATTTGTAATCTCTAATATATTTCAGTCAAAAGAATGTGTTGTTATTATTTTATTTTTTTTCTTCATCCTGGTATGACTGATTATGGATTCATTTCTAGTTAGTGCCCCACAAGGAATGATGATTACCTAATCCCGGTGCTAAATCTGATATATTTGTTCTAAATTGGTAGTATTCATCTATCTTTGATTCTACTTAAAGAAAGCTATTATGCACTGTCATTTGGAGAAGATTGATTATATTTTAAGTTTGCCTATACTTATTTCCTTTTTGTTTTATACCTTATACTTGATTCCTTGTTCACGTTTTCGTATAAAAAGTTTTTTGCATGCATAATATAAGACAGCGCTATAAATGTTGGGGACTTAGCACTTAAAGGAGAGGAGTTTTCATTACTCATTAGGCTTTCGATGGATAGATTTTAATCATGAGTGGGCCATGTATTAATTTTCATGACAACTACTATTATTTTATTTGGGAGTACTCAATTTTAAATTTTATATATTAAGTGGACCTGATTGGATTCCAAGTTTTTAAAGTGACATTCTCCCCTTTAATGATGGTAATCGTATATATGAGCACGCCATGCAAAATGGAAAACAAACTCAAATTTTGGGAACCTCTTGTGGATGGAAAGCAAACTCAAAATGGTTGAGATTTGGATGATTTGAAAGGCATAAGAAATGGAAATAGACCAATAAATAGTTTAAATATAATGTCAACAAAGTGTTTTATTTGGATATGAAGTCAAAAGAAGAATCATCATCTCATCTTTTAGATTGAGAGGAGAGACATTTGATAATAGTAATATGCACCAATATTGCGAGTAGGGGCGTGAACGTGGTGGGCACGAATAATAACTCTGTCGGATAAATATTTTTCTTGTATTCGTCTTTATATTTGATATATATGACAAAATCACAAAAATTAAGCTCGAGTATCCATTAAAACTATCTGTTTTCTACCCATTACAAATTTTACTTGCAAATATATGCATATCCAAATTTTTTGACATCCCTAATTGTTAGCAGCACTGCAGCATACATGTCCTTCTGCTAGTTGTCGATATTAATTGACAGTTGAATCTGTGATAGAAAGAAAATCATGAATTCCTTATTCCTTCAAATTGTCAATTAACAATTTTCAAGTTATAATTGTAAGTCAAAAAGCCACATTAATCATGGACACAGATATTTAACAGGTTTAACTATTCAGTAGCATAATCGTATAAATCAGGTATAAGATGGAAGTTCTGTAAAATTCACTTAAAATTGACAGTGATAATTAATGTCACACAAACTAACTTCAAAGGATTTCTTCCCGTTTTTCTTTCCCATCCAAATATATAATGTGCAACTTTCGAGCGATTTTTTTCTTTTTCTTTAACCAGCATGCAATATTTCTTATGTACAACTCGGTTACAAATATCTATTTATGTAGCTCTCCCTAATACCTATGGCTTGAAACTTAAGTTTATAGCCCAATCAAAGTCTAATCACAATCAGTGGGGCCTAACTCGGTAGATTTGAACAGAGTGCATGAGTTCACAAGATACACAGGCATTGTCTGACGCGTGTTGCATGGCTTCTCTTTTGTTGCAGGTTCAATATTATTGGCCGGGTATTCTTGACGAGCCGCATAAAGAATTTGAACATCCTCCACTTTTCACTAAGGGGTCATTCTCGTGTAAGATGTAGTTTTCTAATAGTCCATTTGAAGCACTAATTTTCACTTGCACAACTAATTCGGGTTACCATTCTCCTTAGCACTGGCGGCAAAAATGGTGGTGGATATGAGTCATCCAAATATGTAGTTATAGCTTTTCATGGGGGAATATTGTCTCTACTCGGTACAATAAACAGTCTTTCTATCTCAGTGATATCATTCTTAGTACAGTTGGGTGCTATCTGGAATGTTTTAGGTATGAAAAAAAATTCCTATTTGACTTCTTTTTCCTAAATTCTGTTCTCTAGGAAATCCTTATTGAATAGCTAATTTGAATGGGGAACCTTTTAGGCGTTTTTGTGATTATGATTGTCATTCCATCTGTTGCAACCGAAAGGGCTTGTTTCAAGTTTGTTTTCAATGATTTCAATGCTAAAAATGAGGATGGAATCAACAGCAGACCCTACATATTTCTCTTGGGACTTCTAATGAGTCAGTATACCCTTAGTGGGTATGATGCATCATCTCATATGGTACATCTTTTCTACCCTTCTTCTTCCTTTCCACACAACTTAGATGCATTGGAAAGCTTTTAGAAAGTTTCCTTTGCAGTATACCCTTGCTCTTGCTTTCCACTTTGTATATTTTGTGCTATTCATTTCCATCGATAGAGATGATATTAAACGACCAGTTTAAGTTTCATGCATTGTCCATGAAAAAATTGTACACTATCGATAAAAAATAATTATTATATAACTTTTAAAATAATTATTATAACAGTCAATAAACTTATCTTATATAATACTTTACCCTTTAATGATTTAGACCAAGACTTTCTGCTTACTACAAAATTGCATTTTCAGACAGAGGAACCAAAGGGTGCTGATAGAAATGCACCAAAAGGAATTATGAGCTCTGTTGGAATATCTATTATTGTTGGATGGGGTTACATACTAGGCATTACCTTCGCAGTTATGACATCCCTTACCTTTTGAATGAAAATAATGATGCTGGTGGGTATGACATTGCTGAAATAGTTTATCTGACTTCCATGAAAAGATACGGCAATGGAATTGGAGGTATTATTTGCATGGTAATTGTTGCTGTCTCCATATTTTTCTGTGGTATGACTTCAGTCACTAGCAATTCAAGGTAATAATAATATTACCTGATTTTATTGCAGTTTCCATATAAAGGGATTTATTTTCTCTTAGTATTCTTATGAATATGATGCTTAAAATTTGTCCAGGATGGCTTATGCTTTCTCTAGAGATGGGGCCATGCCATTGTCATCATTGTGGCACAGAGTTAACAAGCAGGAGGTCCCTCTATATGCAGTTTGGCTTTCCGTTTTTATATGATTGTGCATGGCACTAACGGTATGTATTTAAATTTGAGCTATTGTATTTATACAATTTTTTTATCCAATAAAGAGAGAGATGAGAAAAGAAGAAAGAAAAATGTGAAATAAGATGATTAATGTAATAGAGAAAATAGTATTATAAAAAGTGTTTAAAAAATATATCATATGAATAATATAATTCTCAAAATTTTACTAAATTATTTCATTTTAAAATGCTGCAAATTTTATAATTTCTTTCCATTCCAGTCACGTCTCGTAACTCAATTCTAACTCTTCTGCAGTCTCTAGGAAGCATAATGGCATTTGAAGCAATGGTGTTTGTAGCAGTGATTGCCCTCCACATTGCCTATGCTCTACGTATTTTCTTTAGGGTGACTTTGGCCTAAAAGCATTTTGTTCTTGGGCCTTTAACTTGGGCGATATGGGGTCATTATTGGCTGGGCTTCAGTTCTTTGGGTGGTGATCATCTCCATACTCTTCTCATTGCCTGTTTCCTACCCAATAACCATTGAGATACTTAACTACACCCCTATTGCCATTGGATGTTTGCTTATTCTTGTAGTTGCCTTCTGGATACTCAGTGGTCAGCGTTGGTTTAAAGGCCCTATAACCAATGTAAAAAGCTGAAGTTGTGTACATAATTTAGTGAATTGTGGAGCCACATGTTCAATATGAAAGCTTTGTTAAACATCATTTGCAAATATTTGGGCTATCAATTGTTGGATATCCATCTCTTATATTATGTATAAATATATGATGAAGCAGCCCAGGCAATTTGAGATACATCCTGATAAAAGCTTACGTATTATATTCAGAGTTTAATTTTCTTCCATAACTAAATTACAGATCAATCAATTAAAAATTGTTCCAGAAATGACTTTTAAATTAATTATTAACAATTTTGTCATGCATGATAGATAATGTATAATTAAACTATTCCCAACAGCGGCATTGTTTAGTTACTGTTCGACTAAACAAACCTTCCTCGGCTTAACGTGTAGCAAACTGGCCATTGTTACGTATGTATGCCAGTAACAAAATTTAGCGTCTGTTTGTTGAAGTTGAGTTGATTAAATATTTAGGTAAACCTTTTTGTGACCCTTCTTATATTTTTTTTTTTTGTGCAGTGATGACTGTTGCTTCCTTCTATTACTTGCATTTCTTTCCAGTTTCCTCCCACCTTTGGTATTAATCACATGGATCAAGATTCTCTACAGTTAAAATTTTAACTGCACAAATCGGAACCCTTTAAAATGTTTATTTTTCATTGAAATAAAGAGTGATTTTATTTTTCAAAACTTATGCATAGTTGGATTATAGCTGCATGAGGTGCAGTTCAATTCCTTACTCTACTGATCCAATTCTTTAATCACATAAAATATAGATGGCAATGGCATGTCCATGAATTATTGACTTTTTCATTGTTTGAACTATGCGTCAATTGGTACATATTCGTCATGGAAAGGGAGGGGATAATATAGTTCAAGGAAAGGGTGGGATGCCGTTACGAGAAATCGAACTATTTGGTAGTTTTACTAGTAAGGTTAAGTCGGGTAAGTGTATAATGTATTTTGTCTTTGATAAGGTGAGAGCTGTATTTAACGGAAAAATTTCCTCTCCAATCACTAAAATTTTGTAGGAAAGAAAAAGAATAAAAAAAATTGTAATCCTGTCAAACAAAACTTTTTAGTCTTTCTTTTTTCTATTAAAAAATTTCATAAAGAAGTTACACTTGCATTTAAGATTTACTTCTCTTTTTTTTAAAAAAATACATTAACAAATTACACTCAATGTATTTTAAGATTAATTGTAGTTATAGTTTGATAATGTATTTCTTTTAAAAAATCAAGTATGTATTAGTAAATTCTAAAAATATTAGTTAATGTAATCCTACTTATATTTCTAAAAGGTGTATCTTAGTAAATTATACTTGATTGTATTTTAAGATTAATGCTAAAAATTTAACGGCAAGATCCCTAAAATCATTAATTTTTAAAAACAAAATAAAAAAACCAAAATCTAAATTTTTATAAAATAAGGAGAATAAAATTATATTTTATTTATATTTCTATGAACTTCATTCACTTTTCAATATATAAATATTTTTTTTCATGCAAGTTTGACATATTTAGTATCCAAATTTTTAATTTAAAAATAATATTATGTAAGAAAAGGTGAAAAGCTTTTAATTCTTAAAATTTTAATGTAAAATAAATTATTTTGATTATGGCTTTGTGACAGGCTTGGGTTATTCCCAGAGAAAATTTTCTCTCAGCCGAAGCTGTGATCAGATTTGGTGTACTTTTTTTGAAGGTGTAGCATTCAACTTTTCTTTCCGGTTTTTAACATGGCTTTGTATCCTAGTTATTAGTATTACCATGGTTTTCAAAGCATGAGATTGCCTATTGCCATGAGGGGGACTGACAAACTTAGTATATATTTTTCGCCTAATATATTATTAAAGTTAAATAATGCTGTAGACTGGCGTCTGTATTTTATATAGTCAACCGTTTAGCATGACATGCCATGTTGGTTAAACAAATCAATCAACTTGACCGTAAATTTTAGTATTTGACCAAAAAAACAACTGCAAAGTTTAATAATGTTGCTTTCAGTTTTTAAAAGATTTATTTTAGGCTGCTCGACAATTTGGTGTTTACACTAATATATATGCTTGGTTGGCATATTCTGAGCATGCACGTTAGCTTGCTTGTGCAGTTTTGAAATTATTAGTCTAACGATAGTTCGAATTTTGAAGGAAGAGTTTCCACTGACAATTTTCTTATTACGTGTAAAAATGTATGAGCTCAGGGAAGTGACCAAATGCAAAATTGAGGATGGCAGGTGAATAACGTAACGGTGGTTAGCTCACTTCTGCCAACCATGATGATCTGCTGATTGCTGATCAGACTATCATTATGGTCCATGTTGGATGGTTCATTGAATGCAAGGCAACGATACAGGAACCAAAGGGAAACATTAGACAATAATGTTTAGTTTGATGGAGAAGAGCATAGATAGATATAAAAATAAGTAAAAAATAAAATTATTTGATTAAAGAAAAAAATATAAGAGATAGAAATATGATTAAAAATAGATAATAAAAAAATAATATAATACATCTTATTAATTTAAAATTATTTATTCTCTAAGTATTAATTTATTTTATATTTTTAAGAGAAACTACTATCCACACGCAGTCTCTTTTGTGTTTTTGATGAGATGCTCGTAGCTTTAGATCTTTTGCCTCATGCATATAGAACTCCTAAATACTTCTCCACGTTACTTGTCATGTTGAACCTTGATAGACCAGCCAATTTTGAGTTCTTTGGTGCGTTACGTTAGTTGACATGAGAAAAATTGAAAGTCTCATTTTTGAAGTTGTGAATTCTAATTTATATTACAAGAGTAGATAAATATATTCTTTGAAAAATATTTTTTTTTCACATTCTTGAAAGAAAGAATGAAAAAATTATGGATATAATAAATGATGAGGTGCGAACAAGATAAATGTAAAAATCAGAGTGTAAAAAATCAATTGTTTTAGTGTTGTGAATGTTGTAGAAAATAAAAAAAAAGTTATAAAATATATGCCTCACAACATTTATTACTTGTCAACTTGGTTGAAATATATATATGGTCGGATTTTTCTTGTTGAAAAGTGAAAGATAAATTTCACTATAAACTTTCACTGAGATTAGTTGTTTTCTATTGTCTTGCGATGCAATGTCTTTTTCTAATCTAAACTTTTTCACACACAAAAAATAAAATCATTACTTAAATATAAAATAATTTGGACTATAGTATTTGTCATTATCTTTTAATTACTTTCAATTTTTAAAATGTTCTCCTAAAGTTAAAAAATTATTATTATTCCATTTTTAATTGTAAAAAAAATTTATTTATAAAATTATTAGTCTATGTTGAACTTGGAATATTCAAATGGTGAGATTGTAAGACTGTAATAATATTTGATATTTTATTATTAAGAGTCTGACTTTAATCTTTATAAAAACTCAAATGTCTTCAAGCACCGTGGCCGTGAAACATGAGATGCCTATTGAGGAATAGGAGTGTTGATTTATTTTTTATATTTTTCATTATATTATTTATTACGTTTTTTAGTTTTTCTTTGACTTCTTTTTCACCCATATACATCCTACATACGGCGAACGCATTACACGGGCAACGAGAACAAATATTTTTAAG
This sequence comes from Pachyrhizus erosus, assembly GCA_026544285.1. NCBI lineage: Eukaryota > Viridiplantae > Streptophyta > Magnoliopsida > Fabales > Fabaceae > Pachyrhizus > Pachyrhizus erosus. Next base: position 6,486 of record JAMLFT010007534.1, on the reverse strand, counting down.
GGAAATAATTTTTGGATGAGTAATGATAACCCATTATTATATTTATGTTTTTCTCTTCTCTCTTTTCTTTTTATTGGTGTTAAATAGATTGTTTAGATGCCATATATATAACACCTAGTGAAAGAGAAAGAAAAAATATAAATATTATAAATGATATGATGTGATAAAAAAAAGTGTTAATTTAGTATTTAAAAAAAAATGAATGTCCAAAAATATAATTGTGCTATTTTTAAAGACTATGCACGATCCCAACTAAGCTGGTGCGAGAATATTATTCAAAGCAAGGAAAGTACATTAATTAAAACCCATCATTTAATTCTTTATTTGATACTCAAGAATTGAACACCGTGATTGTTAAATATTCTTCATTAGCTATCAGTAAAGTATTTGCCAGGTACTCATGTCTTATATATATAGCTAATTGTTTGAATTATTGTATACGTAGTTAGATAAACTTTTCTTTAAGAACATTTAAAAATTTAAACTCCTGTTATTTCAAATAAAGTTCGGGGTTACAATTTAACTGTAGTGCAAAACAATAAGTTAAAATTTCTAAACTAAACTTATTTATTTCAAACATTTTTTATTTTTATTTTCCTAAGTTTTGTCCAAATAGAAAAAGAAGAATGAAAGAGTCTGTAATTGTTTTTATTGACTTTACACAAATACTTATATGAATCAATGCATTGGAGACAAATGGATTTGTCCTAACTCAAACAAACAATGAAAGACACTGAATTTTTTAAATATATCATTTCATTATTTAAAATAAGAAGAATACGTCATTTCATAGAGAAAATTAGAACGAGAGAAGCTATTTTCCAAAGTTTAATTAGAATATAGTGTAAAATAGCTTCTTTAGATTTGTCCAAAAATCACAGACGTAATAGTCCTATAATAAATAGTTAAAGAAAATCACAAAAACAAATAAGCAAGTAAAATGGGAGCAAAGCATTATAGTCCATAGGATGTGATCGATGGCAACACAAGAAACGAAAGAAACACCACAAACGAAAAGAACTAGAGCATGCAAATTAAGCTTAAAGAAACGCCGCGCAGCTTTTAAGAGGCATGCAGGTTAGACCTACATCTTATTAAAACGCAATTTTTTATGCACTTTCAGCAAATGGATGTGGATACATGACAAATTGAATGTTTATTAATAAATTATAACATGCATGCCGACGGTCTCAATTTATTTTTCGTCATAAAAGTTAATTTAATCAAGTCAATAGGATTGTATCACGTTTACTATTCTAATCTGTTTCCAAACATTTATTGTTTGTTTGTTTGTAAACTCTCAAACATAAACTATAGGAAAAACAACCATCTCAAACATCCAGCGCATAAATATTCAATGAAAAATCATAAAAATGGTTACAATAGCGAATGAATTTTTAATTAATGGCAATGATATCATTAGGTCAATATTTGAGTTCGAGATTAATTTCTCGATAAACAAATGTAAGGAGGGTAAATCCTACGATGCATTAAAAAAAATGATAATCTTGAATTATCATGTGATTGCAGTTACTAATGGAAATGGTGATGCTTCTCCACTTGACTCTGGACATGCCCGTCTTGAACTTGATTGCAATCAAGAACTCAAGCGTGATCTTTGGTAGTGTTCTCTCCTTAATTTCTTTTCTTCATTTTGTATTTTTTGGTTTTACATTTTCAATTCTGATTCCTTCCTTTATCTCTGACTTGCAGGGTCATTTCAAATTTCTCCCTCTCATTTTATGTTATATCAGTGCTCACTGGTATCACCACCCTTTACAACACTGGGTTGAACTATGGTGGCCCCGTTTCAATACAATATGGTGGTTTATAGTTTCTGCTTTCACCATGCTTGTTGCATTGTCAATGGCTGAAATTTGTTCATCTTATCCAACTTCTGGTGGTCTTTACTATTGGAGTGCCAAACTTGCTGGCCCCAGATGGGCACCCTTTGCCTCCTGGATCACTGGCTAGTATTGTATCCTAAATCATATTGACAATATTTATTGCCCATTTTCATAGTTTATCTGTCTTCTGAGTATCTATCCTATCTATGTATTCAGTATGGAAGATGCATTTCTTCAAATAGAGTAAATAGGATTAAATATGATTTTAATATTTGTAGATATAATAATTTTTTGTTTTTGTCACTCAGAAATAAATCCTCTTTTTTTATTTTTTTTTTTATTTCAACGTTTATGAAAATGTGTAGGAGGTGTCTTATCTTGCATGGCAACTATCCGTATTATTTTATTTAGGAACACGTAATTTTAAATTTTATATAATATATTTGTGGACTTGATTGGATTCCAATTTTTTAAAGTGGCATTCTCCCCCTTTGTTGGTAATCGTTCTTTGAGATGAGCATGTCCTGCAATATGGAAAACAAAATCAAATTTTGGGAACCTCGTGCATCAGAATATTTTACCTCAATGTTTGAGATTTGGATGATTTGAAAGGCGGAAATAGGCTAAATATAATATCAGCAATGCTATACAATACAGAATCTATCACACTAATTCAGTACGAAAATCTATTTAAATTATAATTGGTTGATTATTAAATTAAAAAATAAAAAACACAACATTTAGCAGAATTCAAAGACAAAAATAAACTTTAAGATTTTTCATGTGTCAACGAATTCGTCCAAATTAGCATTTTCCATAAAATATTATCTATACTATCATAAAGGGTTTTATTTTGGATTTTAGGATAATCATTTAAATCAGGTATAAGATGGAATATCTGTAAAATTCACTTAAAATTGACAGTGATAATTAATTTCACACCACCTAACTTTAAAGGATTTCTTCCCCTCTTTTTTACTACTCAGTCATATAATGTAGAATGTTCAAGCAGGTTTTGAAAATGCTCTTAACCAGCATGGAATATTTCTTATGTACTTGTTGTGGTTACAAATATCTAATTATGTAGCTCTCCCTAATAGCCTTTGGCTTGATGCTTAAGTTCACAGCTTAATGAAAATCCAATCACAAAATACACTGGCATTCTCTGACGCGTGTGGCATGGTTTCTCTTTTCTTGCAGGTTCAATATTATTAGCCAGGTATTCTTGAGAAGTCACATATTCTACAATTTTGACATCCTCCACTTTTCACTAAGTGATCAAACTTGTGTATGATGCAGATTTCTAATAATCCAATCAAAACACTAATTTTTAAATCCTTTTCGTTTGCAGTGGGCAGGGACAACAAGTGTGGATTTTTCACTTGAACAACTAATTCAGGTTATCATTCTCCTTAGCACTGGTGGCAAAAATGGTGGTGGATATGAAGCATCCAAATACGAAGTTATTGCTTTTAAAATAAACAGTCTTCCTATCTCAGTGATATCATTCTTAGGACAGTTGGGTGCTATCTGGAATGTTGTAGGTATGAAGAAATTTCCAATTTGAATTTTTTTTTTTTTTTTTATCGAAATTCTGTTCTCGAGGAAAGCCTTATTGAATAGCAATGATTAACCTCTATTTTACCTATGCACTACCTATTTTTTTGTAGGGTGACCTTGTCTCAGAAGCATTTTGTCCCTTGGCCTTTCAACTTGGGTTGTTACAGACTCATTGTGGGCTGGGTTGCTATTTTTTGAGTGGTGATCATCTCCATACTTTTCTCATTGTTCGTTTCCTACCCAATAACCATGGAGACACTTAACTACACTCCTATTGTTGTTGGATGTATGCTCATTCCTTTTATCTCCTATTGGATACTCAGTGGTCGACATTGGTTTAAAGGCCTTATCACCAATGTAAAACTCTGAAGTTGTGTACAAAACTTGGTGAATTGAGCCACATGTTCAATGAGATTAGCTTTGTAAAATATCGTTTGCGAATTGCGATTTATTTTATCTATCAAATGTTGGGTGTCCATCTCTCATATTAAGTGTAAATAAATGTGATGAAATCCAGCCTTTTTGAGTTCCATGCTAATAAATACCTATTGATTATAATTAATGTATAAATTTGTTTACATCATCAAGTTTTGTGTATTAATATTTGCATTACATGTATATTTTTTCATCTCAGTACAACAAATATGACATGTCCAAGAATTGTTGATTTTTTCATTCTTCTATAATATATGTCAATATAATACATATTCTTCATAGGGCGAGGATACTATGATGCTAAGGAAAGGGTTAGATATTATTAAGTGTGTAAATTTATTAACACGATTTTTTTAAAATTTAAACAGTGATCTTGAATTTAAATTTTAAATATACAATTTTGTTAAATTTTCAAAAAAAGAAAATTTTCATCCATAACAATTCTATCGGATTGGAAGTCATTTTGACAAATCGAACTATTCTGCATTTGTACTACGAATCTAAAGTCTGGTACATTTATAAAATATTTGTCTTTATTAAGGGCGAGAGGTGTATTTAAGATGTTAAAAAATAGCGTTATAATTTTGATTGTAAAATTAACCGATGAGATTATAATAAAATAAAAATATGTGTATAGCAATTTATGAAATTATTAAAAAAAAATATATTAATTTTTAATAATTATAACTCTACACTTTTTTTCTTCACTGGTAAGAGCGTCAAATCCAATAATTAAAATGTTGTAACAAATGAAAATAAGCTTTGAGAATTGTGGAAACCTATAATCTTATATGGGGTGAGAAACTGGAAGCCTAATAATCATTTAGACCTTCGGCTATATAAGCCCATGTCTATTGAAAATATTTAGGCTAGACCTGAATTCAGAAAATATATACTGATCAATGCTAACAAGTACCAACATACTATTTAGCATATTTTTTAATTTTGGATGAAATTTATTAAAACTTATAAAATTTTAGAATTTTTATTTCTTATTTAATGATTTCTACTTATGGATTTGTAGTTTTCAATAACACTCCTCTATTGCATTATTATATTTTATTTATACTTCTGTTAATTTAATTCACTTTTCCATATATAAATCTCTTATTTTATGAAAGTTTGACATGTTTAGTATCCTAATTTTAATTTTTAAAATAAATATCTGGTTAAAAAAAGTGAAAAGCTTTTAAACTTTAAAATTTTAATGTAATTTAAACTATTTTGACAATGACTTTGTGACAAGTTTAAAGTACATTTGATTAAAATTTATAAAAGTACTTTTGCAAATTCAAATGTAAAATTACATATGACGATGCATGAATTGAGATGGAAAAAAATTGTTCCTTCTGAAATAAAAGTACTTTTATGTTCTCTCAACATTAATTTAAACATAAACTTAAACTCAAACTTTAAAAACAAAAATTTGGTCCAGGGTCCATTCAAGAGAAAATGTATTCTTTTTTACAGAAAAAGTAATATCTGTGATCAGATCTGATGAATTTTTCTTGAAGGTGTCGTTCTACCCTTTCCTTTCCAATTTCTAACTTGGCTTTTATGACTAGTGATTGTGATTGCCTAATATGGGTTTTAAAAGTTAGTGATTGCCTATTGCCGTACCAGTGACTGGCAAGCCTAGTGAATATTTTTCTCAGATTATATTATTAAACTTAAATGAGTTTGGCATGACATGCCACGTTGGTTAAACAATGCAATCAACTTAACGGTAAAGTTTAATGTTTGACTAAAATAACTACTAGAAAGTTTAATAATGTTGCTGATCAGTTTATATAAGATTATTTTAGGCTGCTCGAGAACATGCTGAACCTTTTGGTGTTTGTGCTACTGTGCTTCAGTGTCATGTTCTGATTATGCACGTTAGCTTGCTTGTGAGGTTTTAAAATCGTTAGTCTAATGATAGTTGAAATTTTGAAGGAAGAATGTCCACTAACAATTTTCTTAGGTGTAAATATATGTGAGCATATGTAGGGGGACCCAATGCCAAATTGCAGATGCTGGGTGAATCAAGACATTGCTGCTGCCAACCATGAGAATCTGCTGATTGCTGAACATCAGACTATAATTATGGTCCACCTTGGATGATTCACTGAATGCAAGGGGAACCATTAGACAAAAAAAAATTTCAATAGCTTTCCCTTAAATGGCTCAACCTCTCCATTTTTAAGAAAAGAAGAAAACAAAATTGATCAGACAATTTCTTAATTCACAGCACGGCTGTGGTTTTTATAACTGCCATTGAGAAGTTCTTGGCGCAAGGTAATTTGGATGTAGATTACATAACTCAGAAATACCTAAAAATTGTTTATAAATTATGTAAAAAGAAATAACATAATAATAATAATATGAAAAGATTATAAAATTTTAAAAAATTAATCTCGCTTTCATAAATTGTGTGTGAAGATCATTATGTAATGAGAAAAGAGAAAATATAAAACTAAGTTAATAGAGAGTGAAAAGAGTGAGAGTCTTATATTTACTCTTTTTCATTTTCGCACATACTAAGTATCGAACATTAAATTTTCCGTAAAATAGATTGTTTTTACAACATATAAATACAACGTGTTAATCATTACTTAACCTGTGAGTTACCCTATAAGAAAAATATTCAAATCTTTATATATAT
>JAMLFT010007533.1:0-14690 GCA_026544285.1 Pachyrhizus erosus | reverse complement strand
AATTAATTAAAAATATTTTAAAAATAATCTCATTAAATAATGTAAAATAGATTAAAATTTGTTTATATTTAAGTATGATATATAGATGGTTTTATTTATTTATATTTGAGATTAAAGACAGTATGATAAAATAATAATTTAAAAATAAAATTAATAATTTATTTTATTTTTTATTTTTGTAAGCTGGTGATTTATTCTAAATATACCATGAAAAATGAAGATATAGAGGTGTATGTTTTTGGTAATGATAAGGGGAAGTGAATTACAGTCAAAACGGTCAAAGCATTGAATCCAATCCAATCCAATCCAATGTTGGAATTGGCATTGGAGTTGGACTATTCTATCTATTGGAAACAGGATAGTGACAGAAAAGCATGAAATTGCACAAAAGCTTGTAATGATATGCATTATTTATCAAACACTCCAAAACACCACACCTCCTTCCCTTCCCACGACAGGTGTTTGCGTTGTTCCTGATTTAGGCATAATAGCCACAAAGAGAGAGAGAAAGAAGGCATGAGAAAATGAATTATCTCCATCATCATTCCTTCCCCATGTGATGTGCCACCCCTCTCTCTAGGGTTTTCAATTTCAACCAGCCCCAACCCAAAGCTCCAACCTTTCCCATTCATTCGCACAATTCCCTTCGCTCTTTTCCTTTTCAGCCAAAAGTGTCTCCGGGGCTTCGCCTCTCTTTGACCGTTCCGGGCTCGCCTCCCCAGGATTCTAGAGAGAGAAAACTGCTTTTCTAGAGAGAGAAATTCGCCATGGGAATGTAGAGTGGAGCTTCCTTCTTGTTTTTGTTGTTGTTGGCGACCGAGCAATGTTGGAAATGGAGAAGGATTTTGATTCCAAGCTGAAGATTCAGGGGAATTCCTCCTCTTCTAATGGTGGTGGGAATGTCCAGAGATCCAAGAGCTTCGCTTTTAGGGCTCCCCAGGAGAATTACACCATTCAAGACTTTGAATTGGGCAAGATCTATGGTGTTGGCTCTTATTCTAAGGTCTCACATACATACTTTTTGTTGTTTTTGTTTTGTGGGTTGATGTTGGTTTACCTTTTTTTCTTTTATTTTTTGTGTGTGCAATGTTTTTATGGAGACTACATGAATCCTGTAAATGATGTTGGCATTGTAGTTCTGTAACATAATAAATGATGGATGTTGGTTGCCAGTTAAATAATCATCGATGCTTGTTTTGCATTAGAGATCATTGGGCAATGTTGTCATCCTTGTTTGCTATATATTGTTGTATGAAATGAAACACCTTTTGGTATCTTCATTCGGGAATTTTGATTTGCAATGGCTATTCTAGATTTGATGCTCTGACATGAATGGTTGCTAAAAAGGTTATAGAGACTGCTCGTACCTCCACCCCTTCCCATTCTCTCTGATTTTACAGAATAGGAAAAATCCTACATTTTCTGAGCTATCTATTGTTTGTTGATAGCTCTTATAATTATATTCAAAGATTCAGCTTCGGAAATTGAGTCGGTCTGTTTCTAAACAAATGAATCCTCAAGACTATCTTTGATGTAATTAATGCGAATTACATAAGTTGCAGAGCTGGAAGTAAAACAAATTATAGGCTGTAGAAAATGAAGCAGACTGAAGAAATGATTGGCTGGATTGTGTGGGGTTTACCCAGCCGGAACTGACAAGAAGCCACTAGTGCATAAAATCAGCACTATGTTCTCCCTTTGAGTGTATTATTGTGATGCCTTACTTCTTTTGTGGGGAATTTCACCCTGCTTCTGGCTTGCCATTAGTAGTGTGCACTTATTTGAACTGCATTGATATCAAATATGAGCATGTCACATCTTTCTGAAAACATATTTTTTTTCTCTCTTTTTCTACTTTTATGTGATATCATATATTGCCTTTGCTTCTGTCTGTCTAGCTCTCTCACTTTCACTCACTCTGTCTCACTTGATTTATGATTTGGTTTCTTCTTTATTCAATTGTTTTGGTTGGTTGTGCTAAAAAATTTCTGATAATTGAAGTATCTCTTATAATTTGTTCTGTTTCAGGCAGGTACTTTTTTTTATTACATGTTGAACAGTTGTTTGGGTGGATTTATTTTCTCATGTAAATTATCACCAAATATATTTCTTATTATGTTTAAAGGTTGTGAGGGCAAAGAAGAAGGACACTGGAACTGTGTATGCATTGAAGATCATGGACAAAAAATTTATTACTAAAGAGAACAAAACAGCATATGTGAAGTTGGAACGCATTGTGCTAGATCAATTGGATCATCCAGGCATTGTGCGGTTATATTTCACATTTCAAGACTCATTTTCTCTATGTAAGTATTCCTGGGTGTATTTTATCTTTAGACTTGTCTTAGCTCTGATGTACTCTTCTCTGATACCTTTTCAACTCTTCCTTTTGCTCCCCTTGTTTGCCAAGTTGGTTTATATATTATTTTGACGTTATTTTTTTTCCCCTTGTTCCTTTTACATCGGTGAAGACATGGCACTTGAATCCTGTGAAGGTGGAGAACTTTTTGATCAAATAACCAGGGTAAGCTAACATAAAACTTCAAGGCACATGTTCTGTGTGCTGGGGTATAAATAATTTGTTTGGAAAAATCTTACATACCATGTGCTGAAGGTGTTAGTCCTGCAGGACCCAGGGTTAGTCCTATGTTAGGTCTTAGTATAAAACATTAAAACAATGATATTTGCTTTGATTTTGTTATGCTCTTTATAACTTTCCAAAGAGAGGAAATTATGAACTGCGCCATAATCTCTTTTAACATAGGCTTTTCTAAGATTCAGGATAAATTGGTCGTCTTTTTCATCAATTCTTTGTATACGCATAAGTAAACATTTTGAAATGAAGGATGTTTAAACTTAGTTTTTGCCTAAAGCTACTGTGTAGTACATTTTTCCTGATTGACTACTCTGCATTCTAAATCTTTTAACAGAATATTCCTTCGAACATTAAAATGAACCATAGTTAATGCTTGGTAATATGAGATGGCATATCTTTAGATTGTAGATTTATACCATGCAGTATGGTGCCATGGTCAACCCCCTTCCCTTTAATAGTATTGTTTCATCAGGTGCATTTGTTCTCTCTTTCAGAGAATACTTCAAATTTAATTTCATTTTTTATTATTTGTCTTTTCTTTGAATTGTCAATCTTTTTTTTTTTATTATTATTTCCAATCTTCTTTAACAAGTATGAAGCTGTGAACATCTAAAACATTGACTAAAATTGAGTATTTTACAGTCTGGGCTGCTGTCTTCACCCTTGTACCCACACCCAGAAAACTATTAGAACTTTTAAAGATTCATCAAAGCCAATAAAAAATCGATCTATTACAAGTTAATAAAAAATTATTTTACCTTGTGATAAGGGGCAAGTAATACAACATCATATGCTTGGTTTTGCATAAACTTGAGATGGAAAGAATAATGTCTTCTTATGTATTTATGAATTATTGACGCACTTGTTTATATACATGAGGCTGAATCAATCTGTAAAGTTTAGTGATCATTATTTGGGAAGCAAGGAAACTAAATGAAAATAAGGAAACAAAGAAAATGAGAAATATGGATATGGGGAAATAATATCCCTGAATATAATCTCAACATTCCCTCAAGATTGAGCATATATACCATATGCATCCACTTTGTAATGTGTGTGTGTGGGGGGGGGGGGGGCAATCTTAGGGTCTGCTTAGTAAAGATTTAATGAAGATGTCAGCAAGCTAATCCCTTGAGCAAACAGATGAAGTCTTGATGTTGCTGGAGAGGATTTTTTTCTAAGAAAATGATAGCTGACTTCTATATGCTTTGTTCTCATGAAAATTTTGATTAGGGGAGAGAAATAAGGTTAATTGATTATCACATATGAACTCCATTAGTCCAATTGGGCAAAATTGTAACTCCCGAAGCAATTGCTTCAGCCATAATAGTTTGCATGTGGCGTGAGCCATGACTTGATATTCTGTTTCTTTACTTGATTTGACCACACTTTACTTCTTATTCTTGTATAACATAAGGTCACCATCCATGAAAACACAATAACCTAAAGTGTTTTGCTTTTGCCTATCACTTGCATCACTTGCTCAATCTGCTTCTGAGTACCTAAAAATGTTAGTGTATCCTTTGTCATTAGTGTAAACAAGTCCTTTTCTGGGTGACCCTTTAATGTATTGAAAGATCCAAACTAGTGTTTGCCAATGACTTTCATTAGGAGCGTTATTGAATTGACTTACAACACTAATAGGAGAAGATATATTTGGTTGAGTTATGGTGAGATAATATAATTTTCCTGCTAATCTCCTATTTCTTCCTGGGTCAACATTTTCCCACTGATAGGTATAAGCTTCATATTTGGGTCCATAGGAGTATCAACTAGTTTACAATCAGGTACCCTTGTCCCTTCTAAGACGTCAAGGGCATGTTTCCTTTTAGAAATCACAATACTTGCCTGTGATTGAGCCACTTTGTTTTGAAGAAAATAATGCAATTGCTCTAAATCTTTGGTTAGAAAGTGCTAAAATAAGTGTTGGTTTAGGTCCTGAATGCCTTCTTGATCATTACCTGTAATGTCAATATCAATATCATCTACATGCACCAAAAAATAGATAAGTTCATTCAAAGATGAGCATCTAAACGAAGACTTACAAAAAGATGGCAGTGCTAAAGCAGTATTCATCTATGCACTATTTTTTAGGTCTCAAACTATTCCCATATGCGCTCAATTGATAACCAATGCCCCCTTACCTTCAATCAAAATTACTTGTGTACTGTCATATTTTCTTTATCATCATTCATCAGCTGTGTCAGGGAACTCTCTTAAGAAACTATTGTTTGGAATATGAAAGTTGCTAATATGTAAGGTAGTATCTTTCTGCATGCTTGTTACTACATTATTTCTACTAGCAAGCTTTCTGATCTGTGTCAGAGGACTCTATTAAGATACTATTTGTACTTTTAGTACTTTTTGGAATATGGAAGTTCTTAATTTGTAAGCTAGTATCTTTCTGCATGCCTGTTAGTTGTTACTGCCTGATATCTACTAGCAAGCTTTCTGATTTCTATGTGCAGAAAGGTCGTCTATCAGAGGATGAGGCACGATTCTATGCAGCTGAAGTTGTCGATGCTCTCGAATACATACATAATTTGGGAGTGATACATCGTGATATTAAGGTAGTTATGTGGCATGATTATACTGCATCATTGCCATATATGGCCATGTGAATATTAAATTTCTTCAACTGCAGCCAGAGAACTTATTACTTACAGCTGAAGGACATATTAAAATAGCCGATTTTGGGAGTGTGAAGCCTATGCAGGATAGCCAAATCACTGTCCTTCCAAATGCAGCATCAGGTAAAATAGGAGCAATGTGGAAGCTGCTTTTTATAAGTTTTATTTTATATTGTATTAATGTATTTTTATTTTTTATTTTTTATTTTTTTAATTTCTAGATGACAAAGCCTGCACTTTTGTGGGAACAGCTGCTTATGTTCCTCCAGAGGTTCTTAATTCCTCTCCAGCAACTTTTGGGTAGGGACTACATTACCCAACTAATATAGATGAATTCTATGTTATGATAATATTATTTCTTATGGCTCCATTATGATGTTAGCTCTCTTTTTGCACACAGTCATTCTCTTTTATCCAGAAAAAACCATTATTTATTGTGCTAGTTTTCCGTATATGTGGATTTTTCACTTACAGTTTGTAGTTTTTTTTTCAAAATCAAGGATTATTTTTGACAATTCAGATGTTAAATTTGCTCGTAGACTGAGTTTCTTTATTGCTTTTGTTTCATTCCAGGTCCCCATATAATAACTTTTCTTGTTTTTTTTTTGTTTTTTTTCCCTTAATATATCACAACAGAAATGACCTATGGGCACTTGGCTGCACATTATACCAAATGCTTTCTGGAACTTCCCCTTTTAAAGACGCAAGTGAATGGCTTATTTTTCAAAGAATTATAGCTAGAGAACTTAGATTTCCAGATTACTTTCCTGAGGAAGCAAGAGACCTTATTGACCGCCTGCTGGTTAGTATTATATGAGCGTGCACATAGAAATCTCAGCATCACTTGTATTTTATATAATTTTTATACATAGCTAATTGTTAATTGAGTAATTGTTTAAAAAGTTATCCCCTTTCTATTTATGTAAATTAATTGGCTACTCTTTAAATTGACATATTAAGATCATAAAAGGAGTGTAATATCTAGGATTAAGGTGATTCTATTCTGGACTTTTGAAGGATAATGTTGTGAGACGGGGGAATTTTGTAATTTTGATTTTTTCTGTTGGTTTGGGAGTAGTGACAATGGTCAATTTCATTCTTCTAATCATTACCCATTGATTTCTATTGGTTGTCAAGTTAGAACTTTTTCTTAGTTGTTTTATTCACTTGCATTTATTCCAAGGTACTTCTGAGCCTTTGAGAAAGGCTAGGCCACTTGGGAGGGGGGGTGGGTGATGAATCACTTTGGTGCACGATGTGCCCTTTGTAATAAGTATTATGATAATATCAGGAAGCTAGAAGGTGTAGTTGTATACTATTAGATAACAGACATAGGGTGCATTTAATGCACATAGAAGGACAAATGGACAACACAAGCAGAACAACATAGTTTAAGAAGCTGAGCCTCAACAATACTTTGTTTTGTCTATTGTATGGTAGTAGTTGATACACAACACAGTTTTGAGGGTGGAGTTGGGGGCTGTGCTGGGTACAAGCCCAATTAGGCTTGCTGGCTGTTCTCAATTGACATGCATGGGATTTGGCCAAATTGATGGATATTTTTACTTTGGGTGGTTGTTGCAGGACAAGAATTTGTTACCAAACTTATGTCCTGTATGTCATCTCATCTTTTATTTTGTTCTGTCCCACAAGCCCCTAACCAATTTTAAAGTCAACACGAAACAAGTGTTTTGTTTTGCTGCTGTCTAGTCTTTCAGTTTTAGCTAGTCAAACGCACCCATAGGTTTATATAGGGATTATGTGAATATATTATACAGGCCAGCTAGTTTTTTTTTTTAAAGAATATCATGCATAAAAATTGAAAAGACATAATCTTTTTTATACTACATGACTGCACATCAATCAAACTTATCAAGGTATAATAATAAAAGCCCTATAGACTTATAGTAGATAAACATGAAAAAATATTACATTAATTGTTTATATTAGAATTCATCATTTAATAATTAATATATATGGCAACTTTTTTGGTGTGCTTTAAGTTGTATGCTGTGGATTATTAATTTGTGAAATTTTAATTTTGATAGCCATGCAATTATGATGCAGGATTTGGACCCAAGCAGGAGACCAGGTGCTGGACCTGGCGGTTATGCTATTTTAAAAAGGCACCCATTTTTCAAGGGGGTTGACTGGGATAACTTGAGGGCTCAAATTCCTCCAAAACTTGCTTCAGAACCTGGGGTACGACTTCCATTGCTTAGCTCTTTGAAATGTTATGGAGAAAAAGAAAAGGAACCTTCATTTCTTTTCCTTGTTATTTGTTGATGAACATAAAGTTTCTAACCACTGTAATTTTCAATTGTAGAGTCAGTCGCCTGCGGCTGATGATGTTCATGACTCATCATGGAGTCCTTCTCACATTGGGGATGGTTCCACAGCTTCGGTTAGACAACCTGATGGTGCTACATCATCTTCTGAAGGGACTGGTCACATAACTAGGCTAGCTTCAATTGATTCCTTCGATTCAAAATGGTATTTACAAACCTTCCTTTTGTGGTTAGTGTGGTTTTACATCTAATCATATTCTAGTGATGGGGAATTGGTATGATGATGTGTTCACTTCAAAGATAACTGTATGGATTTATCTATCTTTTTGGGATACATAAATGGGGAATAACTTTGTTAATCTTCATGTTAAGTTGCTTTGCTCATCCTAAAGACTAAAAAACAACAGCCATGTTGAGGCCTCATTTGATCAAATAATATTAATTTACATAGATGTTAAGTTGTATATTTGCTAATGTTCTCTCCTGGGTACAGTTTAATTATAAAGTTGCATTCTCATAGAGAGATATTCTCACTCACAAGCAGAAAAACAATATTTAGAAAAAACTAAAAACAAAGGCTTTTGTGTACAGTGCCTTGAGTCCATGCTTACCTGGCTTGTCAAACTAAAAAAAATTATGCTCATCTTACAGGCAACAATTTTTGGATCCTGGGGAATCTGTTCTTATGATCTCTATGGTGAAGAAATTACAAAAAATAACAAGCAAGAAGGTGCAGCTCATCCTCACCAACAAACCAAAGTTGATCTATGTGGACCCATCAAAGCTAATTGTGAAGGGAAATATAATATGGTCCGATAATCCAAATGATTTAAGCATCCAAGTGACTAGTCCGTCAAATTTCAAGATTTGCACAGTAAGCTTTATGTTCTTCACCAGTTCTTGCTATACTATTTGCACTATTTACTACAGAAAACAGTACGTGTGAGAGTTCAAAGTCAGATTCAAGGTGGCAATGCTATAGTTGAAACATTTAAGTACATAACCCCTTAGCAAACAGCATGACCTGAAAGGGCTTTGATTTTATTTCTTTTCATGCCATTTTAAGTGATTTTCTCTAATTTGCAATACCCCTACCGCCCTCCTTCATATATAAATTCTACGTCTTAATCCTATTATATTTTATGTTGTTTCAACATGACAATTTTCTTATTAAAATAATGTAATGGTGCAGCCTAAAAAGGTAATGTCGTTTGAGGATGCAAAGCAAAGAGCATGGCAGTGGAAAAAGGCAATTGAAGGACTTCAAAACCGGTGAATGTATTCTGGTTTTGAGAACATATTCTTTTAGATATCCTCATATTGTTCAGTAAGAAGGGATAAAACAGTTGACTGCCCAACAATCAATTATTCATTAGAAGGAAACAAATTCGCAGATTTTGCTGAAACTGGTTCTAGCTAATTCCTCAACACACCTTAATTTTGTGATGAGTTCTTCCATCCTCTTTCATGCTTCAAAGGGATGATAAAATGTGGAAGTTCTAATTGTAGCTGTCAGAGGTTGGAGCCAATGCTTTGTAAGAAAAAAAAATCGGTTTTTTTAATTATATATTAATATTATGAGTTGGAAGATGATATCATTTTGGTTGTCATAATGTATGAATCATTGAATTGCTCAATTTATTGTTTCTTCAGCCCGTGATTAGACAGTGAAGTCATCTTGAAATTTCAAATGGATGATTTGACCCTTGACAATCTGTAAATAATGTAGGTGTAATCCGGCAATTCTATGTAGTTATAGGCATTGAATGGAAAATAGATTTGTCTTGCTTCTTAAAAAGCCAGTTAGAGTGCATTTAGTAAGCTCAGCTGTAGAACTACATATGCATAAATTCAATCACTATTTGTTGTGCTAAGATAAATGTGTCCAGAATCTAGATAATGAAAGCATATGCAATGGAGAGAGACACTTTTGCACTTGTAACCCATCTAAATTTATTTGACGTGTGGTCCAGATTGCAGATGAAGCAAGACTATATATACATTTCATCAATCATTCCACCGTCCTTGGATTGCCATTAATATTGGTGTATGCTGATAACCTATGGGAGGACACAAATTGTATTGCACCGAAGTGAATATGACAATTCAATTCTACTAACATAAATATCTAAAAATTTGGTGTGCTGAATTGAGGTGCCAAAAACAATTAATAGTGACCTTTTTTCGTTGGCCAGATATTTTGCATAATTATGAAACTAATTGTTAGGCTCAGAATGACAGATAAAGATGTTATTAAAGTGACTACAACATGTATAGGAAGTTTTAAGTCACTTCACTTTTATGGCCAACTACTAGGGGTGTATTAGCTTAATTATTGAAGTCAGAGAAAATTAAACTGTACAAACGTTCGCCCAAATTATGTGTAAGGATCTATGCTACGCTTTGGAGTGTGTTCCAATTTGGAGGGACTGAGTCCAATTGGGACGAGACAAAAGCAAAATTGCCGTTGCACAATCAATATTCCGTCGTGAAAAATCTGCTCTCGTACATAACTAGTCTTATACTAAACCACTTGATTGGGATCCAGTTATTGGATTTGGAAATAATTTTCAAGGAGACTAGGCGTCAATTGTGTTAAACCGCCAATTGTTTATTTTAGTAATTTTATATATGTACTAAATTCTTACAAATCTTATCTATACTAATAAAATAAGAAACAGATATGTATCGCGTTAATTAAAACATCAACACAACAGCAACATA
The DNA here is from genome assembly GCA_026544285.1 of Pachyrhizus erosus. Lineage (NCBI taxonomy): Eukaryota > Viridiplantae > Streptophyta > Magnoliopsida > Fabales > Fabaceae > Pachyrhizus > Pachyrhizus erosus. Next base: position 4,452 of record JAMLFT010007533.1, on the reverse strand, counting down.
ATATTTATAGCCATTCTTCCACAATGATTTTATGCTATAAATTTTTTAATCATTTCATTACAATGAACAAACTGGTTAATTTCATATTGCCGCACTGGCAGGAAAAATTGAATAGAAAAGTTATGTACGGCATTTCAGTGGAACTAGACCAGTAGACTCCAAGGGTTAATTATGGAAAATGAAAAATGCCACTGCCATGGTAGCCAGTGGAACAGAGATGTTGTCATCTACTACCTTAGTAATGGGAAGGGACTCCACCAATGTCGCCACGAAAGAAATAAATGCAACTCTGGGCACAGTGCTTGGCCAATCCAACTGCACATGTCCTAGAACTGAATAGTAGTAGAGCAACCTACATGAAAAAATAATATATAAAGCGTGAGTATCAAATCTAATTGGAACAGTATCTTTTCCCATTTTGTATGTAACTTTAGTTCATATATCCCGCCATAAAGATAGGAATAAGACCGAAGCTGATCAATAAGTCAATTTCCTAATGAGTGAAAAGAAAACTTGGATAAGATTGTAACACACCCAATTGAAACCAAGAATCCAAAGCCGAGCATAGATATGCTTCCAGCCCAACTCTTGTTGTGATTGTAAGGAATCTTCAGGGACCCATATCTTCTACCAATGATATCAGCTATACCTGCAAAATCATCAAGTTCAATGCTGAATAAACAAAGCAGAAAAACCATCAATTATATAGTACATTAGTATTGTACAGGAAAGTGTATTTATTATATTACCGTCCCCTGCACACATCATTGCCAAGGAGACCACACCAATTGGAGACTCACGCCAGAACACAAGAGCACATAAAATCAGTATCAGAACATAATAAAGAGGACCCCTTAGCAGTTCTCTGCAGGCATGAATGAGCATTTAATGCCTAGACCAAATTTGCAGTTTTTCAACACCCCCATGAACAAATAAAACCAAAACAAGTGAAAAAAAATTAAAAATAAGACATATTTACAGTGGATCTCCTTCTCTAGTGACGGATTTGATCAGTCCCTCATCAGAAGTTAGTGAGAGACCATTCACCAATAGCCTGAAGCAATTGACGAGAGGAACAAAAGCGGCAAAGTAGCGAGCCTTAGGGGAGTTGCTATCCTAGCATTAGCATCAAAACATTCAAACAAAGCAGCAGCAATCAATGCAATTCACGCACCTTCCTCGTATGAAAGATAAAAAGCATGATGTGAAACACAGAAATGGGATACCTGAAAATCGGCCAAGAAACCAAAAAAAGCAAGCCAGACAATATATGGACCAGCTTTCTGCTCAGACCCTGCCCAATCAAATTTTCACAAAACCAAAGTCACATCATAGCCAAGCCAAGCACCAAAACTTCCACCAACACACAACTCTAAACCCAAATTGAAACCAGCAATAGGTTGATACATTTTGTTACTTGCACATTATATTTGGTTTGGAATGTCCGCCACGGCAATTTCAATGGCAACACAAACATGCTTTAAGATTCTGATTAGATAAATTTCTTCATAAACATTTATAGCAAGAAAGATAGTAAGGTAAAATGAATTGAGATTTTTTAAAAATTAAAATCAACTTATATAATTTAATTCTTTTATAAAAACTCCAATTTAATTTCTTTAAATTAAATGCTGGGAAGTTAATTTGAGAAAAACTCGATTTATTATATCTTTTTATTTATTTTTTATTATAAATACTTAGAATGACATTTACATAAACAGTTCTGAGAAACGGAGTAAGATATGGATATTGTGTATGTGCTGCATGCAAGCATTCAAGAAACTGTAGTATTACCTGATGGAGGATGTTCCTCCGAGTGAGTTCATCAAAAATATGCACGAAGGCGTAACCGACGCCGAGAACACCGACGGTGGCCCCGGCATTGTAGAGCAGATCTTCTGCTGTGACAGGGACAGCAAACCGTTGCAACCTTTGATTCAATCGGACAGCTGGCACCACAGGAGAACACAGAAATCGGACAGTGTGCTTTGTTGTTGGCTTGTTCCAATCAACGAGGGTGGCGGATAACGGCGGCGCACGGCGGTTCACGGCTGAGAATATAAATAGGTGAGAGGATAAGAGCGTCATGATTCAATTCAAGTGTAGAAAATGACAGCACGAGAAATAAAATTAAAGCAAAATACAAGCAGCTGAGGGAAAACCTCTTTTTCTTTATTTATTATTTACGCTTAGGTAACGCTCATTTAATTTGAATCTACTCTACACAAACAAACAAATTAAAACATTAAATTAAATCTACTCTCAGTGTTCAAAACTTACGCAGTAATTATTTTTTTAATTATAATTAACTTATGTTAATTACGTATATATATTAAATATCAGTTTTAGAATTTTAATTTAAAAAATAACATCAAAGTGCATGTGTTTTGGGTGTTTTTTTTTTCCTTTAAATTATGCCGCGATTTTAATATATTAAAATTTACAATATACTTTAGTTGAAATATATTTTTATTAGTGTATGCGCTGCTGATATATTCTTTTCAAATATATATTTTTTTCCTTTATAAATGTAGTTTTTACTGAATCAGCAACAATTGTCAAGCTAAATGCCCATTTGGCCAAAATTACAGGTAATTCACTGATAAATGTGTTTAGCTGTAATTCTAATATTTTTATATCACATTCTTTTTTATTAATTAAAAATTACACGTGTCTTATTAGTTCAGAATAAAAATTTATTAAATAATAAATGAGAATAACATATTTAATTAATATGACTACATAAATTTCAATTAATAAGAAGAGGATAACATTATCATTGTTATGTGGTTATATTGGTTAAAAATCTCATATGATGATGGGAAGGTTTTGTTTTTAAGAACAATTGTTGGAGTTAATATTTTAAAAATTAATATAGTAATTAAAATCCACCAAAACACAGTGCTGTATTTATTATTAGTGTATCACAAAAACAGTGAGTATCTCTTATGTAGATAGTGGTGTTTGTCCCTTGAGAGGGAAAGACAGAAGCATTGGGTATGTTTTGATACTTCAAAGTTGGACCTGATCCATGGGGCCACAAAGGAAGCAGATCAGGTCACAGCAGCTACATATATAATTGTGCAGTTGCAACTTTAGGATGGCCTATGATGTCCATAAATTTCTTCCATCCATGTGGTGTGGTCCACTCATTCAAAATTGTAGTGTTTTTTTTTTTTTCACAGACAAATTTGTATCTCTCAATTTTACTGCCATTTTGGAAGCATGTCTGGCTCATTGTATCATGTCATTTGTTTAGGACTGTTTGTATGAAAAAAGCAGAGAAGCAAAGAAGTCAATTGCCACGTCCAAAAACTGTCTACTTTTAGTCTTTACTCACCTAGCCTCCCCCATGAACTATTTTTCTCTCTTTCCATGAGTTTGTGTACCAGCTAACTTTCATCATTACTAATGGAGTTTTGATGTTTTCTTAAGATATTTCTGGAAATGAAGTTTTAGAAAAAGAAAATAAGAACATAATATTTTTTAACATATAAATTATATATTAAATTTATAATAAATAATTCATTTTGTGAGATAATATTATTTTTAGTTATTGATATTTTTTTAAGAAATCATTGAAATTTAATTTAAAAATAAATATGAAAATGATAGATTAAGAACAATATGTGATAGAAAATAAATGAATAAAAGTAGCTTGAGATAAATGAAAAATATAATTTTTGGGTTAATTGTTAAATTAAATTAAATTTAAAATAAAAATATATATTTGAAAATAATAAAGAATAAAAATAAATATTTAATATATAAGATTAAGATAATATGTGTGACACAAAAATAATAAGAAGATAGTAAAAGAATATTTTTTGAATTTAAGAAACTAAAAAAAATAAATTTAAATTTAAAAGACAAAAAATAATTACAACTTAAAGCTGAAAGACCAAAAACATATTTAAAACTATTGTAAAGTATAAACATGTAATTTAAGGAAAATGATATATTTTTATTATATATAAAATGTTTTTTTATTAAAAAAATACATATAAATACAAATATTACATGTAAATATATATTTAAATTTTTTAAAGAAAATTAAAATTTTACTAATTTTAATGTTTGGATAAGTTAAAATTAGTAATTCTTTAAAAAAAAAGTCAACAAGAATAAATTATTAACAAAAAAATTGAAAGAAAATCCTACTCGCATTATTATTTTTTGGGTCTTCTTTAATTATAGAAATCAATGTCTTTTAAATAGTCTTCATGATTGAATTAGTTAAAAATCATTAAATTTAAGAGACTAAAAATCACAATGATTTAGATTTAAAGGATTAAAAATATATGTAAATTTATTGTATAGTATCAACATATATTCAAGAAAAACAATCATAGAATTTAATTAAAATGATCTATTTTATTACATATAAAATATTTTATCTATTAATATATATATAATATAAAATATTACATGTAAATAGATATTTAATTATTT
>JAMLFT010007532.1:0-14641 GCA_026544285.1 Pachyrhizus erosus | reverse complement strand
GTTATTAGATAATATTGTTATTTAAAATAAAAATTAAATCAAAATTTTTAAATTTTAAAAGATTAATTTTTTTAAAGAATTAAAATAAAAAATTATATTTAATAGGAATAAAAAATAGTTAAACTAAATATTATATATATAAGTAGAAAACAAGATACGCGTTAAAATGAACAAAACAACAAATACACAAAAAAGCCTCAAAAAATTAAGAATAAACTTAGAAAAGGAAAAAATCCTTTTTATTTCTCCCTATAACCTAAAATAAATAACACAAATACTGTTAAAAATTCTCTCACAAGTATACATTATATACAAATATCAAATAATAATAATAATTACTAGGTAAAGTTGTATAGAAACAGATAATTTTTGTAAACAAAACCACAACAACAGAAATATACTCCATGATTGAAGATGGCAAGCATGGACGACACAACCGCAGCTCCGATCAAAGCGGCAGAGCTCGAAACTGATCTGGCGGCTACGGCGGAGAAGAGAGTGTGGACGAGGAGGATAGCGAGGGACATGAACATGTTCATTATTGAAGCCATGATAATAATATATAAAAGAAGGTTAAAGATAGAAAATTAACTATTAACTATTAACAATTAATAATTAAGAATTGAACTAAAGTGACGGATCTACTTTAAGAAGTGCATGTATACTTTCTTATTTTTCTTTAAGTATATATATATATATATATGTTATCTTCTCTAATTTTATATATTTGATCTTTAACTTTAATTTTTATTTTTTTTAATAGATTGACCCAAAATTAGGACACTAAGATTGATTCATTATGAGAGACTTTAACTAGTGAGTGGATATACCAAAAGAAAAGAAAAAAGAGATATTAAAAAAAAAAACATGTAAAAACACTAGTGAATGATTGGGTGAACGTTTGGTGTTGCCCGTTGCCGTGTGGTAGGGATGGTTTTCGTGGACCGTTTCATCTCATTAATTCCTCTTAATTTCAAATTAATTTTGCTATGTTTACGATTACAAAAATTTAGATCTAATATATTATTGGAAAGTTTCAATTAGTTTGATCTTTTATATTTTTAAAATTATAATGTTTAATTAATTATATATTAATAATCAAATTTTTAACTGAATAGATTAACATGATATTCAGTACAAAAAAGATTAACATCATATTATTTCGTAAAACACATGATATTATTTTTTTCAAATAATATATTGTAAAATATACCTTAAATATATTTTTATATTTTTAAATTTTATAATTTAATTATTTATACAATATTAAGATTAATCTATTATATTAACACATTGACTTAATTTAGTTGTCTTATATATCATTTGATCAAATTTCATTTCAAATAAATGACTATTAAAATTTCAAAATCAAATAAATATATAAATAAATTCATGTCACGAATATTCCTAATTATAAGGATCTTGTTACGTAAATTGATTTTATCTAAAATTGTAATCAAACTTCACATTATATCTATCACTACAAGAAAAATACTAAAATAGAGTTTATTAATGTAGCATCGTTCCTGACATTGAGGCTACTAGCCTAAGCTAGGCCAACACCAATTAGAAGCAACCTTTAAAAATCTAATTTTCAGTTTCTAAAATATTAAAAAGTGAATCAGCTGGTTTCTAAAAGTGAGGTTAAATAGTGAACTTTAATTGACTTTTAGCCTTTTATGTATGATAATAAACATTATTTTTTATATTTTTTTTATAAGAGTCTTGCTTGAATATCAAAAGTTAATTAAAAAGAGATGTTTCTTCTTTTGTTTAAAACAGCTTAAGAAATTTTATTTTTCAAAAGGTTCAAAAATTGAAACTAACAGTTAAATTTTGATTTTTATGCTTTAAAATTGATGTTGTTTTTAACATTAAAATCTTCTTTAAAAAATTTTGTGTAAAGAAGATAATGTTAACACAAGTTAAATCTAAATATTTTTCAAAAGATACGATGAAGATATAACAATTATATGTATGAGAAATATAAAAAAAAGGAGACAACACATATATATTTATACTTGTTCATACATAATTTTAGACTACATTCAGTCCTTATAATTGTAGGATTTTCACTATACTAATTTCACTTATTATTCTTTAAGATTCTACAAACTCTTGACCACCATTTTCCTAACCTTTATAAACCTTTCATCAGTATTCTACAAGTTTTACCAAATATTTTCCTAGACTTTACAAGTCCTTATATAATAGTATTTTCTAAGCTTTTGTAGGTACTATTATGGTATTCTTTATGCATTTTTAGGCTTCACAATCCAAATATTTTTTTGTTGGTCTTTATAGGCTAAAATCTTAACAACAATTGTTCTGTTACTAAAAGCTATAAAAGTAACAAACTCATAATTGCTCTTTTGGATTTCTCTATTTTTTTAAGGATTCTGGATTTATCTATTTTTTTAAGAGTTTTGTTCAAGAATAGGCTCATATAACACTTTTAGAATGCCTTCTTTAGTGAGGTTCCTTAATGAAGGTGTTTACACTAGTGTTATAAAACCTTATTTGGTTTAGCCGATTAAACTAGTCACACTGAAAACCAGACATACAACTGAGTTTAGTCACAATTTTGATCGGTTAAGTAATTAACTCAATTGAGATGTCATTAACTCAAATTAAACCCAAAGTAGGTAGGTGATTCAACCCGTTTTGACTATGACGGGCCAACCTACCCCATCTTGTTTTGGGTAGGCTACAAGTGGGCTAACCGAAAATGAGTTGGGCTCGTTATTTTGCCATCCTTAACTTACACCACTTATTTCACTTGTGAAAATAATGTCCCTAACTACTCTTTACATCTATGATTTTCATATCATTCTCTTAGACTAAAATAAGATATTTAATTTACAAGATAAAATAAGATACTTAAATCCTACAATAAAATATCTATAATTCAAACAAGATCAAATCCTAAGATAAAATACCTATATTTTATGCATAATCAAATCCTAATGTAAGATACTTTCAATTTAAATATGATCAAATCCTAAGATAAGATAATTCCTAAATCAAACCTAGGGATAAGATATCTAATTCTTGAATGTTAGAACATCTCTTCTAATCCTAACATTCAAACATCCATTTCAAGCCCTCATTAAACCCTAACCATGGGTTATGTATACATGTACAAAGAGAGAATGGAGGGACAATCTTGAAACAATAATAGTTTCTATTTTGTTTTCTAAACGTTAAATTTGCTCCATAGCAAACCAATAAGTCATAACCCTAATAAGTACTCAAAATCCTAATCTTAAACAACATAAGTGAGATGGAAAAGGGAAGAAGACAAAATAAACATATAGGTAAAGACTTGGGTAGGCGAGAGGAAGCACTCACCCAAGAAGTACAAGGACGATCTTGCATCCAACCTGCACAAACCTGGTCTTGCTCAAACCTAGTGACATTGTGCACCACAATCCCCATGACAACACTTACTATGGCAAAACTTAAGAGTGATTTAAAACACGATCACAAGTTGCCTATATGTCTCGAGTTTGGAAACTCTAAGAGAAAGATAATAATCATTAACTTAAGGGGTTTCGTGCTTTGCGCTAAGCCCACTGTATTTTTTTGGTGCTCTTAAAACTTGGTGGTATCCTTTATATATAGGGGAAGGAAAAAATTTATAAGGTAATTTTGCTCAATGAAGAACTAAGAGTGTTTTTCATGATCAAGTGACCTACTTTATTATTGATTTTCTTTATGATGAAGGTTGATTTTGGTTTCTAAGGTGTAGGGATGAATTGTAACTTTTTCAACAAACTTTCCAATGACACAAACAACACCTTAATCAAACAAGTATAACTTAAGATATGTTGTGGTCTTTCTAGCATTTTTGACATATAGTTAAACACTAGAATTAAGTATTTTTCAAGTGCTTAAATTACAAGAACACAATCTAATACTCATTTAACACCAAATATAATATAATATAATAAAACAACAACAACAATAATATTTAAGGTATGTATAACCAAATGGTATAATAGTAGGGTCCTAACAAGGGTATTCTCATATTTTATTTCTAATATTCAAAATTTGGGCATTAATGGAGTCTCTAAGCTCTAAACACATGAGCATTAATGTTCTTGTGCTTTTGAGATAAAAGAAAATGTAAGAATTAGAGGAAGTGAGAGTGACTGTGTTAATGATCAAGATGATGAATTTTAAAAACTTGGACACAAATTAGCTAGAAGTAAAAAGCATTAGGATTAAGGAGTTTAAGAAGGATATTCTTACCATAAAATAAAAACATTTTTCACTCTCATTTGTCTTAGGGCAACTCAGTTGACCAAGTGTGGGAAGTAACAAAAGTCTTGGATTCAAAATTTGGTCATTTTAGTGTTAAGTATAAGACCATGTTCATGGTGAAAAAGTTGGTGTCATCTTGGTGAAAGAACTTAGGCTTAAATTTATTTTCTAGTTCCAATAATATATTCACTTTATGGTTTTAGTCCTTATAATTTTTTTTTTGTGATTTTGGTTCTTATAAAAATATTTTACATATTTAGTCCTTAATGGGATTTTTTAGTCCTTATAAAATGATGAAGTTTTGATATTGGTCCCATTTATATCATAAGAAATTAATTTTAGTTGTTATTATTTAAGAAAAAACAAACTTATTGTACTATAGATGGTTGTGATGTCATCAATCAATATTGATAAAGACTAAAATCATAAAATAATTTTTAAAAAAAATATAGGGACTAAAGCTATAAAGTGGATATATTATAGGGGCTAGAAACCTATTTAAGCAAACAACTTTATTTAACCTTGATTAATGTGGTAATGACCTAATTAGCATATTAGTGACATATTAGGAATAATTATTCATTAATAAATGGTGTAGATCAATTTAAGATTTTTTTCCTATTAAAATCAAAGGCGTAGATGAATTTTGATCCCCAAAAATCTATCATTTATGTGATTACAAAAATAGTATAATTTAAAATAACTAATATTGTACGTTAAGTTTTGATGATATGGATAAGTATAAAGGAACAACAAAGGTAGTATCTCTAACTTAAATGCATAAAACTTAAATAGTGTTAAACTCCAACACGCTAAAACACAAGATACTTCCAAAAGGGTTTCATACCCCTATAATGGGATTTTAACATCTTCCTTAATTCTTATCGAGGCCATTTCTTTGTGGTTTATGTCCTCTATTTTTCTAAATAGGTAATCTTTAAGGAGGTGTCAAGTGTAAGTGGTCCTTTTACTATGGACTTTCCCCCTTTAACCTCCCTTGGTTTTTCAAGCTTTGATTCTAATGAGTTATTAAATTCATTGAACATGTATAAGGGAATCATGAGTAAGCATAAGATGCCTTTTACTTGCTTTCTTGAGTTTGATAAAATTCATTGGATTGATCATGATGTCATGGGTATTCTTTCTCACGAGGCTACTAAGGCATATTTTGTAACACTATTTTTATATTCACAATTTATTTTGAAAGTATCCTAAATTAGAAAACAATTTCATTTAATAATTTTTTTTTGTCATTAAGATTCTAAAAACAAAAGATTACACATTTTTCAAAACAAAGTCAATATTCTCCTCAATATCAAACATACATCATGCATTAACAATTTACATAAGGAAGAACGGTTTGTTAGACAAAAAGTAGCATTGTAGTTTTTAATACATATATATATATATCAAATGTATATAGAATGTTTCTTTCATTGTCTTACTGACTAATAGAATATACAAACAATATTTGTTCAAACTTAACTAGTAGATTCATAGAGTCTAATTAGAATATTCACAAGGATCTTGCTCCTTTGACGTTCCTTCTCTTCCTTCTTGGTTCTGAGTTTCATTCGGAGCTGAGTATGCAGGTGGGATTGGATTTGGCGAGGGTTGAGCGCGTCTAAGGGTTGCTGGTACATTAGGTAGAATTCTTGCATATCTGGATGGAAAGATTTGAGTTATAATAATGGGTAGGTCTATATATGAGTATTGATTGTGAGGTATGATGTATGGGGATAAAAAGGTAAATCTTACATAGCTTGTAAATGTATCATCTTCAAATAGGGGATCATGTGTCCATCTCTCTTCTAGATGTATGATCATTAGATGAAACAGGGAACGAAACTCGTTTGTCATCGATATCCAAAAAGGAGGGTTGTAGGAGTGAGTAATTTATTCTTAATCACACATACAATTATGGGGACATTTATTGATTATCACATACTTTCATCTCACTGTATTGTGCCTCCAACTTTCTAACTTCAAGAAGACTTACACGATACGTCATAATATTACCTTATTTTGCATTTTTTTGGTGACGATCGGGAGTATATATCCTATCTGGCACATCTATTCAGATACTCTCAACCGATCATGGTAATGCTCTATTTTATTAGGGATGTCAAGTCGATTTTGTGAATCTCTCTATATTCGAGTTGCTCACAACTTGAAACCTTATCTACCATCAAGAACTCAATCTACATTTTTCAAGTACCTTTAGTAGTTAACTCATGCAATACTTCGAATCTTAATTCGTACACGTATATTTATTATATTAATTGACAAGTACCTCCAACGTTCTTAACAACTGATTTTCCTTGTACTTATTGCAATTACTAAGGGTACATCTCCTCAATCAATTCATTTCACATCGAGTGTCCGACCATCATGGTGTAGAGTCAAGTATTGGTTTTTATTCTTACATCTATTTGCAATGCTCATATATAAAGGATCATTTAATATTACTGAGATTTTATGATTCTCATAAGTTGCGGCTTATCCTCTATCCTAGGGTTTTTTTTGTTCAAATTCGGTCTCTCAAAGATAGCCATCATAGAACTTATCTCACACAATTCCTCTATTATTAGTAGAGGTAAGCAATTAGTCCTAATAAATTTTAGAGGTCATTTTCTATAATAAATAGTAATAAGCAAATGATAAAGAATAATAAAATCATTTCTCTTTTCATACTAATTTGATACACATGTATTATATAAGGTGTTTTTAATAAGGTATTAAGTAAAAGAAAAATAGATTACTAGAGACAAGAATTTAGAGAAAAATATAAAAATTTATTTATCATCTAATATTGATAATTTTTCCTATTTTCTTTTTTTATTATTATATTTACAATAATGATGATGATGATGATGATTATTATTATTATTATTATTATTATTATTATTATTATTATTATTATTATTATTATTATTAATTTTTTTTCTCTATCTCTCTCTCTCCCACTTATTCTTCTCCCCTCTTACTTCCCTTCTTTTCCTCTATTCCTATTCTTTCTTCTTTGCCTATATCCAACTACTTGACTCCTAATTTTGGTTTGTCAACCATTAACTCATCATCGTTAAGCAAAAATTTGAATTCGTATTCTCAACACATATTCAAATACTTATAGTCACAAAATAGCATCTTCTGAAATGGATTAGTAGAGAAAAAAAAAATCAAAGAACAAAGACTCCTCTTACCTGATTTTTTATTTTCTAGCAAGCTGAAACAAATTTATGAACAAAGACTTCACACACACACATATATATATATATATTCTTTTCTTATTCCTACTCATTTTCTATCCCAATATATTTTTATAAGTTTTATATTTATCTTAATTAATTTTAATATGTATATATGTATATATCCTTATCTTATTATTTTCTATATATTTAATTTAAAATTTCCTTTCATATGCATATATTCATGTGTATTTTTACTAATTACTTTAAATTAAATTTATCTAAATTTCCTGTAATTTAAGCTATTATACATTTCTAATTAATTAATTTATAAATTTTTATTATTTTAACAATCAAAATAGTTTCCTAAAATATTTTAACTTAAATTTAAATACACATAATATTATCAAATTATTTTGAAACAAGTATATTTACGATTTTAAAGATTACTTTCTTTATTATTTATTTTATTTTATTAAATTTCTTTTTAACATAATGTTACATATTTGAACCACCTCTCTTCTTATATTGAACCTTTGTGTACTCTTAAGGAAAGTGTCAATTAAACTTTTCAGACCTAGTGATTAGATGTGTTCTTGTGACATAAATCATAACCACTTATGATGTACAACATTTTATTTACCAAAATATGTCTCTTTTTTATTTTTTGATATGAATCACACTCAGAGTGAGAACGTATCAAATAAGAGTTACAAATATAAATTTTTAGATCATATTTAAATGATTAAGATTTAAAAAATATATAAATTTTTAAAGTAAGCAAGTGATCATTAATTTTTTATCCTGACTATCTATATATAATTATATGAACCAAAATTATAATTACTACCTCTAGTCCTTATTATAAGGTCCAATTAACTAATTTATCAAAATTAAAAATTTACTTAATTTAATTAAAAATATTAAATTTATTTTAAATTAATATTTTTTTAAAAATTATCTCTTGAACAAAACTAATGAACATTAATAAGTCATGTTTCTTCCACTATCATGTTATTTTATAACTGGTTCTAATGAATAATATGTTCATAAAAAGAATAATTAATAATAAAATCTTATAAAAAAAAATTAAATCACACTTTTAATTTAAATTTTATAATAAAGACATGAGGTAGTATTATTTTTTATAATAAAAAAAAATCACTTAATATACGCTATATGTATGCATTATTCTTTTTGTTAGTTTCTCTTTTGTTAACATTTATGTAACCCAAATAAATTTGGTTCAAACCCAAATAACTATCCGCATATAGTTGATAGAACAATTTGATGGGTTGCTTTTTCCGTTAACCCAATCCACTTTTACATCGGATTTAATTGAGTTAGTTCACGGGTCAGTTCACTCCACTTTTTTGAGGGCTCTATACTTCTAATTTCACAGTACAGTCAATACTTTTTAAACTAAATAATATTTCAGCAGAAAGGGTTTTTTCTGCAAAACTTCGAGTAGCTATAAAGCTTATAAATTTTATAATTACATCATGGTTGAAACTTTGGAATTAGCTTCCCAATTAAGTTACGATCTTATGTTCCTACCAATTTTGTATTGTCTCTAAACTGATGAATATCATAAGTCAATACTATATATCCGTTTTATGAACAAAATTAAGTTCAAATTGAATTCAATATCAATCCTTATTTGCGGGTGCTGCTACACAGTTTTGTCTTCACGCACTGTCTTCTCTCTGGTATTGCAGCCGCAGGTAGTGATGTTATTTTATACAAAGAATCGAAACATTAGTGATCAGTGACAAAAGTTGCTTTTTTATAGTTAAGATTGACATCATAAACATTTTAGCGATAAATTTTTAAAAATTATATATAAATTGTTTATCATTTTTTTAGTATTTGTCTCACAGCAACAAAATAAGGACACCGGCAAAACTTTCTTTGGGCATCAATTGTGATCAACTGCCACTTGGTGCCACGGATTACGATCTTATATATTCTTTTGGAGGGGATATAGGTTTTGTGTTAATAACTTTTGTATGGGCTTCAGTATTTTTTATATATTGTGTGAGGGTGTTTTCTTGGGTTTATTTGTGGGATGCATCAACATTAGAGCTGCTTCAAGGTTGAAATAATTAAAATAATTAAAATAATTAAAATTTATGTTTTAAGTTGAATAACAAAAAATTATTTATTATTAATTTTTATAAAAAGAATGCATATATTAATAAAAAAGTTACATAATAAAAAAATTCAAGATATATATTTTTTATTTAAAATAAAAAATTCTTAAAATTTACTTCAAGTTTTACTCATTATTATACTGATCTTGATCGATGCTGAATATTTCTTTATACATACATATTTTTGATGTCAAATTCTTAGACCATCTACAGGGCTAGTTCGTTCACAGTATTCAAGAAAGAAGAATCGTGCATGTACAATATCTTATAATTGAAGGTTAATTTAAAATAGAAATATGTGCTTATAAAATAACCAGTACTAAATAAAAAATTGTGGATCATCCTATCATATCAACATAGACTTTTATAATTAAAATAAAATAAAATAAAGTTATTGATGAGATTCATTTAATTAATTTTATAAAAAATGTTAGATTGAAAATTTTAAATATTTATGAGATATTTAAATTAAAATATAAAAATAAATTAAGTGTATAATTGAAACTCATTTAATAACTCAGAAAGAAATTGACCATTGGAGATGGTCTTAACACATCTTGTCTTAAGATGGGTTACATTTTAGCAATGCAAGTATTTTGTTTATAAAAATCATCAATATTAATCCTAAAGATTTTTAAACTTTAAAAAAAATATCATCTAAAAAATACTATTGCAATAAAATGTGTATATATATATATATATATAAACAAAATAAGCCTTAAAATGAACAAAATAACAAAGAACAATAATCAAATATATCACATAAAGAAAACTCAAAAAAGAATACACGTAAAAAAGGATAGAATCCTTCTTATTTCTCCCAATAACCTACAACAAATAACACAAGTAAATATAAATAAAAATCGTAAAAATTCTCTCATTCTGTCACCAGTATACCCTATATATATACAAACACCAAACTCACAATAAACATCACTCGGCACAGTAAAGCTGTATGGAAACGGATCAGTTTTGTAAACAAAACCCCAACAACGCCAATGGATCACTCAGTGCTTGAAGATGGTAAGCATGGACAGCACAACCGCAGCTCCCACCGCCACGGCGGAGCCCGAAATCGATCCGGCAGCTCCGGCGTCCGGAGCCGGTGTTGGCGAGGCCTGAGCGGACACAGTGGCAGAGAAGAGAGTGAGGCCGAGGAGGAGGATGGTGAAGGACATGAACATATTCTTTGTTGATGCCATGGGGAAGTGAAAAGCAGATAATAAAAAGATAGAAGGAGGTTAAAGATTGAGAATTGAATAGTAGAAGATGGAGAGGGAGTTGATGAAGGATGATGGTGGGAAAAGGTATTTATAGGAGCAAAATATGAAGGATGATAGATTCATTGTATTAATTAGAAGTAAAATAACGTTTCAACAGCCAAGATCTAATCAACTTTTATTGCACAAATTAAAGAAGTGAAACTTCAATTATAATTAGATAACTGTACAAATAACACTTGATAGTTGTACTTAAGTTTTGTTCTTTTTATTATTAATATAAAGTTAAATTTTATTTCAAAAAATTTAATAGAACACAATCATTACACCATGCTTCCAAAATAATAATAGACCATTAATATACTTTAGTAAATTATTTTTAAAAAAGTGTAATATATTAACTGTTATACTATTATTTAATTTCAAATTATTATATATTGATATTTTTATTAAAAAAAATTAGAGAAGAGGGCGTTGGGACCGAGGAAAAACGTGGACAGATGGAACATGTGGAAGTAACGGTTGGTGATGATTTGTGTGCTGTATTTCTAATTAATGGCATTTTATTAAAACAAGCTGGTTTGTTGGACTACTTATCGTCCAAGTTACAACACCGCAGTTGTTGATTCATCGACCTATTATTAATAATAGAAGATTCTAGTTTATTACTTGGTCCTTGTTTCTGTGTAGGATACAACTAAAACAGGGAATGATTATTTAGTTGGTAAGAATCAAATCTATAATTTTATAAGGATTTCAGTTTGAATCAAGTTATTTGTTAATGTGAAAACTTTGCTGGTTAATCATTTTTATATTTCTATTTGTGCTAGTTGAGTTGTGAGGCTTGTCCACACTCTAGTGAGCCTTTAGATGAACTCATGTATGTAATTTTATTAAAATAATAATAATGGAGGCTTCTGGGGGACCTTTTAGTCTGTAAAATAGTATAGATTTTGTTTAAGAAAATTACTTGCATTAAAGTATATAACTAAAAAGCATACTTGTAACTTGTAAGAATAAGCTAGCCTCGAGATTGTTCAACTGAGATTCATAACTTGGAAGCAAAAAAATATTTCACACAACTTTTAGACAAACGAAAAAAATAAACACGAAATTTGATCCAGATGAAAATGACCAAACTCGTTAACACACATTGAAAAGTAGTTGGGTCTTTTATAGTTTTACCCAATTCTTGTAATTACAGATATGGCAGGTTAATATATCAACATCAATAATTAATATATTAGGAAAAAAAGTTTAAGGTATTGTATCTCAAAGTAAATTTACAATATATTATCGAATGTACAGATTAATAGACCCGTTATTTCTCTAATTTAATTAGTAATTTTAAGATTGAGTTTTGAGGATTAAATTATATTAAATATCTAAATAGATAACTTTATTATTTATAATAGTTTTATTAACTCAAATGAAATTATTATTTTATCAAAAATAATAAGTTTACAGTATAAGAAGATGTATAAATATACTAACTAGACTAGATCTCTTAAGTAAAATTTAAGATTCGAAGTTTTGTTAGTAAAAAAAATGTTTGAATGGAAAAATTCTAAAAATTATGATTAATTAGATTTTTTTTATAAAGATCAGTTATAAATAAAATTAATAAATATTTTATATCAATAACTTGGACACACAAAAAAAATTGCATGAATATTAATTTTATTATTATAATTTATATAATTACTAGTTAATAACCATCTTATCACATTAAAAAAAATATCTTGATTCAAAATTAGATAAACATCAAAGTTTTATTAAATTTAGATATTAATTTTATTGGGTCATTGTACTATTAATGCAAAGTATTTATCAATTTGAATATGAGATCTTATTTAAGATATTTGAACTCAACTTTAGTCAAATAAACATGTAAATAATTGGAATGTTAATTTTTTAATATATAAAATATATTTTTTCTTTAGCTCAAAGGAAATTTACAAAATAACTTGATACTATCTTTAGTTTGTAATCGTGGTTTGTATTAAGGATATTTTTCAGCTGGGAATTGAAAATTAATTAATTTCTTTATAAATGTAAAGATTTTTTAATTAACCTTTCCTAAAGTTTTATATACACATGATAAACAATCAACCTTCGTCAATGTAGAGTTTACTGTCAAGTATTGTTTCACAATAATCACGTTTGGGCACCTGAAAAGCATTTTCCAATGCTTTTACTTGATGATTGCTGAAGATATAAATATCTTTGAACATATCTCTAAGGATTCTAGTTTCTTATTTTTATTTTTTATTTTTTATTTTTAAAAGTTTAGATAAATTGAATTCTCAGAACTTATCTGGATAGAACAGATTTTATCAACTAGAGCAACTATCTCTTTGTTAGAAATGAGTTTGTTTTTTTATCAACTAAAGCAACTTTTGTTGACTTAATTTATCATTTAACACGCTGCATAATTTGTCTATGCATTATAGAATTTGCTGTGCCATCTTTATCAATCGGTTCGTCCCTTTTCTTTGGTTCCAGGCGAAGACTGCTATTTGGAGTTTATAGGTTGTACCAAACTAGAAGAAAGTGACACAAAAAACAAAGGAACGGCTAAAATTGTTGGTTGATGCAAAGTACAATTAGGTTATTATTTGATCATTGGTATGAAAACAAAGATGACAGTTAGTTTTTCTAACGTGTGACAAGGACAATTAACCACAAGTGAAGATGTTCAAGAAACCGTTTTTTATTGGTTGGAATTGTAATATTAAAATTATCTGTATTAGGATTCGACATGTCAAGAAAAGTAAAAGAAATTACATACCTTTTGAAGAGACTATTTTAAGAATGTGGTATCTAGTCAATTTATAGAAGATTACCTAGACATTTTATTAATCTTATATAGAAAAAAATACATGGACATTCATTATATTATTTAATACCTAGTAAGAAAATAAAAAGAGAACGTATGATAAGATTTATGATGTTATAGACAAAAAAACAATATTGATAAGATGTTTATATATCATTACTTTAATTTTATCTACTTTTTATGTATGTTATAATTTAAAAAATTCTTTTATTTTTATAACTTAACCTTCAATTAGAACTATACCCAATCAAAATGTTAAGAGTTAGTGGATAGGTGATTATAACTTTATATAAAAATTTTAGATTTTACTTATCATGAATTCTAAGTTTGTGTTTGAATGAGAATTTTTTTTAAAAAACTTATTTGTTTAAAAAATTTAAAATGATTTATGATAAAATATGTTATTTAAATAAAAAAATAAAAAAAATAAAAATTTAAAAATTTATAAAAAAATTTTAATTATTTAAAATTATAGACTTTTATGTTATTTTTTCTTTCTTTTCTCTATTTCTCTCCCATCTCTTCTTTATCTCCTCTTGCAATCGTCACTCTCTTCTCCTTCTCGTATTTCTCCCATTTATCCCTCTCTTTGTTTTCTCTTGCCTCTCTCACTCAGTCTTTCTCTTCTCACCCTCTTTCTTTTTTTCTTTTTTTTTATTTCTCTTTTCTCTATCAATATTGGTATAAAAGTATCAATTTTTATATTTTTAAATTGATTACTAAATATTTAAATTTATTTTAAAATTATTAAATATTATCTAATATTAAATTGTTTTTAAATTGTTAAATATTTAAAATTTGGCTAATATTTATTTTCCTAAAGTTTAATTTTAAAATTCCAATTTTTAAAATATATATTTAAAATATAATTTTTTCATATGATAGAAATTAATTGACCTATCCCAACTAAAAGTTTGAAATTTAAGAAATGTGAATTAATTTATTTAAAAAAATTATTTAAAAATAAAAAATATT
>JAMLFT010007531.1:0-14691 GCA_026544285.1 Pachyrhizus erosus | reverse complement strand
AATAATAAAAAGACGAAGTAAGTAAAATAAAAAAATATTAAAAATTATAATTTGAAGATCTTTTAATCATTTTAGACATCATGTCTTTAAAAATGTCAAAATTAAAAGGCATTGCAAAAAAAAAAAAAGTGTGATAAAACTTGCTAATTATACTGCTTGTAGAACATTTTTGAAACGGAAAGTTTGAATATTCAAATTGCATATATTTCTAATTATAAAAAACAACTCATAATTCTTAAAATTTGATAAATTGACTATGGTATTATTTAAAATAAAATATATTTAATTTTTAGTTAATTAATTTAATAAAAAATATATTAATTATAATTATCTTAATTACTATAATTATGCATTTTTATGAATTAAAAAATTAAACAATAAAATAAAAAATCTAACAACATTTTTAAAAGAAAAAAATTAACATTATATCGTCACACATGACATCTGCTTATATAATAAAATCTTCTTTTATAATATATTATTGATTTTAAATATTTATAATATAAGTTTTTATATAATAAGAAATTATTAAAAAAATTGATTGGACTGTCTTTTTAGCCCTAAATATAATTAAAACAACGAAAACCATTCAAGTAACTTTTAAGGCTGTGTTTGGCTATAAGCATGAAAGGAGAAAAAATAAAAATTAATAAAATATTTTTTAAAAAGTCAAATTTCCTTTCCTTTTATTTTCTCTTTAATTAAATGAAAAAAGAAACGTTTCATCATCAATATTTTCTCTCTCCTCGAAACATATTGTTACTAGGCTCTCAGGAATTAGTCCTGCTTAGTCTTTTTCTTAATCTAAAAATAAAAGACGTTTAAAACTTTTTTAAGCGGGGCATATCTGTTGTCTAACTCCAACAAGATTGATAAAGAGCAAAACGCTGGATGTCTCGAGTTTCTTCAGTCTAAAAGCGTGAAAAGGAGAAATCAAACGTTTGAGATATGTCCAAACAACTCACTTAATTAGCACTAAGTGGTGCACATATATACGTGTTATATGGTGCAACTACACATCAAAAGTTGGAGCTTCCGGGGAAGGAATGGCAAAATGCCAGCCAGCCCATATAAGCATTTTGTTTGGCAGCAAAGTGAGGTGAGGTGCTTGCTCGTTATGGTTACATCAGTGCTGGCTTGGATGCCGAAAGCTATGCTATAAAGCTTTGTTATTTGTTTTTTTATGCATATCTTTATGGCTAATCACTTTCTGGTACTTGTCCTTCTAATCAACCGTGACTGAAGGGTCAGACACAAGCAATAATCCTTTTATGCAAACTACAAACACCCACTACTTTGCTCCCTGCAACAGCAGCATCCGTCCATATGCTTATCCAATTATTAATTCCCAAATGGTGCTAACCAACAACTTACCATTAATCGACATTGTACGACGTTTCTCATGTTTTGGCGCATTGCACACACACAACAATGAACAACCTATATATGCTCGACCCTCTATGCGGGGACCAATTCATGTCCTACGACCATGAAGGTCCATTATTGATCCAGTATCTCTTTGGTTAAATGAAAGCATTTCAGAGAACCACATGGCTCATAGCTAGCTACTTAATTGTTAAACGGAAATAACAGAACTTGACTACTATTTAATTAACAATAACAAAAGTTGCCGAGGGTGTGAGAGTTTTTTATTGTGGGAAATGGAAAAGTTTTACATATATATATCCAAATAAGATTGGTTTTGGTTTGTCAAGTAGAGTGTAATATATTAATTAATTAAACTTTCTTGGGTATATATATGTTCTTTTTATATTCCCAGGTGTGGTTTATTGCTAGCATTAAGGTTATAACCTATGACTGAAAGCCGTGTAAATCTTGAGTTGCCTCGATTTAACCCATAATAGGAAAATAATATATAGCAGGCAGGCATGTTTGAGGCTTGGATTGAGGTTTGGAAGCATGTTTAGTGTCCCCATTAAGCATCCCAATGTCTTCTGCAAATCAAGCACTTTGAGTGGATTCCAACTCCTCAACCATATATAAGATTCAAAAAGTAGTGGGTTTCCCTTTCACACACCTAACTCTTTGAAAATAACCCATTAAACTAAAAATCAGATCTCTTCCATTTTATAAAATATTACTATTTTGAGATTCCACTTTGCTGATATTTGATTGAGGTGGGCTCTGACAAATCTGGGTGCCCAATGGTTTAGTACACCATCTCATTGTGAGCAATTAAAGGTTCTGTTTCGTTTTCATATCATAATTAAACAAGGGTGGGGCTTACATTTGTTAATAGTAAGGGATGTTGGGAATTAGAGTCAATATCAGCCCTCAGCCGTAATAAGTGCTTCTCTTAATTAGTTTATTGTCCCAGATCTTCACTTTATAGCTTTAGGAACTGTCTTAAATATATAATCAAGATCACAATTAGAAAAATATGCTCCAGATTTGGAGTTCCTGGCTCCCTGTGATGGTGCCAGTGCCACCCTCTCCAACTCTCAACTCAATATAATCCCATTATAGTTTATTACTAATTAATTAGTTTAAACCTTATGCCTATGTATGTCTCTTTCTAACTCTTGTCTGGCAAAAGGATGATAATAGATGGCTAGTATACTAGTTGGGAGGTACAGGAACGAGTTGGATTATCTAGTGAGAATCTGAGACTATTATTGTCATGTACTATATCTTGTTCAATTTCAATTCCCTATGTTTGGTAATTACGTGACTAAGTTCGCTGTACCTGGACCATGTGATGGAATAGGGTTGAGGACAATAATGAAAGTGTCTTTGAGGGCTTTATCACTCAATGATGGATGTACCCTATGGTTAATCCTTTGACATGTTACTTGTCTTATTTGCTAGTTCAGCAATGCGATGCATAATTCAGGACAGGAAACCAAAGTACACAAACATATGGATAATGATAATCAAAGGAGGAGCAATCACAATGGGTGCATTTATCTTGATATCATTTTTAAAATATTAAGCAAATAGAATTTATAAACATATCTTATTATTATGATGTAAAAAAATATGCAGAGAGAGCGTGAAATGATCATGTTTATATGAGAACTAAAAAAGTAAAGTCAGGTCATATAATCATATATAATGGGTCAAAGTCTGAATTATTTTGCCAAATAATCATTTAGAAATTTTTTTTTTTTTAAAAATTAACATCACTTATATGTTTTGATATTAACCATTTATAACAAAATTTAATACTCAACATATATTCTTCTCATATATTTTTACATGAAAAATGCCCTCTTATAAATACATAGCCTATATATATTAAGTGAAAATTCTTAACTACTATAAGAAATGAGAATTATACATTTGAATCATAATACCATAATGAATTATTAAGATAAAAAAAAAAACAAATGATTGTATGATATCATTGATTGTATTTGAAAAAATTAGTTAAAATATGATAAATTAGCTTCTTTAACTAGAGTGTTTAATAAAGTTATTTATTAATCAAATTAATTAAAAAATGTAAAAGGACATATTTATATAATTTTTTAATATGAATTTTAATTTTTAAATAAAAATATTTTTAGGTAATTGTAATTTTATTTTTCACAAATTTTGAATTCTTATCGTTTTTAAAGATAAAATATTTTATTAATATTAAAATAAAGAATATAATAACTCAAATAAATAGTATAATATTAAAAAAAAAGTTAAAGGATGAAAGATTCATTCCTAAAATGATGTTAATCAAACGTAGAGGGAACAATAAGTCAAATGAGAATACATATCGTAATGGAATAAATATTGACGTTAATCATTTGACCTGGACACAAGATGACAGTGCAGAAAAGACATTTTTGGATAGGGTTGTGAAAAGATATTTTAACCTTAATATAAAAAAAGGGTAAAAGTAAAATTGTATTTAAATATTAAGGATAGATATGGTAAAAGAAACTTATCAATTACAAGGTAGTTAAACAAACCTATAATTTAAAAGCAATAAGCTAATTTACCAAGCACTTTCGTCAAACAAGCATACAATCTAATCAAATAAACTGTAAGTTATAACTAGCTTGCATGTAAAGTAAAATTAGCTTTTAGAAGCGACATAATTATTTAAAAAAAAAAAATATTTATCTTTTGTTATTAATCATAAAAAATAATATAATGATTTATGTTTATTTTTATTATTTTTCACAATAATAAATTCTCACTTAATACTCTCTTTAAATGTATATTGAAAATTATTTTCATTTTAAAAGTATGAAAATAATAAATTTTACGCCATATATATAATACATGAATGATCAAGACTAAAAATTAATTAATAATTATATTATTATTTAAAAAAATAATATATTTATTTTTTTAATATTGATTGTTTAAATATAATGTATAATCTATATTTATTGTTATTATTTTTTACAACAACCAAAATAATTAATATTTTTTTAAAAAATAAAAGACCTTTTACTCTCTACAAATATAATAATAATAATTATAGTATGATTAGGAATATGTTGCATCAAACAATAATCACATCGATACCCACATCCAAGTTGAAGCAATATATATTAGTTTCTAATTTTCTACGTCTTGGATCCACATTACAAGTTAGCAATGCAAAACCAAAGGTAGGGTTCTTCTTTTGATCCACCACATAGGAAATAAAGACTATATATGATAGATTTTCATAAACGAGAAACTAAAAGAAAATAATTTATTTTTTAAGGATTAAAAGTGAGAATTAATCTATTTATAGGAATTAAAACACATTTGACCTCCTTTTATAAATTTTACATTTATTATCTTTTAATCTTTAAATTTGTTAGAATTTTTGTCTTAAATTTCCTGATTTATTTTATTTTATTTTATTTAAATGCTTGATTTTTTTCTCTTTTCTTTACTTTAATATGTAAGACAGAGTCAATTTTTATCCTATCATCAAGTATTTAAATAATAAATTAATATTTTCATCATATTTCATTCATTATTAAATAATCAATCATAATCTTAGGCTTTCTTTTGTAACCTATT
Source organism: Pachyrhizus erosus (assembly GCA_026544285.1). Lineage (NCBI taxonomy): Eukaryota > Viridiplantae > Streptophyta > Magnoliopsida > Fabales > Fabaceae > Pachyrhizus > Pachyrhizus erosus. Next base: position 9,711 of record JAMLFT010007531.1, on the reverse strand, counting down.
GTACGTTATATATTAATTTTAATGTAAAATTTATGGTTAAAATTAATTTTAAAATATATTTTAATTATATTTAATAGCTTAAAATTAATTTTAACAAATTTAAAACTGATGAAATTAATTAAATTTAAATAACTTAATTATTTAATCCATAAATTTTATTTTTAAAAATAATAAATATGTAGAATTTACTTTAAACACTTCGCTCATAACTATACGTTAACAGCTGTCATCCCAACATCAATTCGCAGTACGATCTCAACACGCGTGCAGTCTTCAACGCTGTGAGTATCTTTGCAGAGAAATTTTTTAAGCACAAGTTACTTCTCATGTGTGCATATGTGTGTATATGTTAATAAGAAAGAATATGAGAGATGAGAAAATAGTTTATCTTAATTATTTCTTTTATATATTAAATTTAAGCAAAACCAATCTTTAAAATTCTCGTATGTTCTTATTTTTTCTTCTTGCTTTTTTTTTTCTTTTGGTACCGTTCATCTCTCTCTGTATAATGTCAATTGTTCCAATCAATTAAAATTAATATTAATGTTAATTATTATCAATTGTGTATAATAATAAATAAAATCAATTCAAGCACTAATCAGTAGTACAATAACTTTGATATTTTTCGTTATCCCTCCTTTTACATCTTAAAAAGAAAGTCTTTTATGTTTTCTTCCTCTTTTATATCACTCAATTTAACATTTTATTACATTTGTATTTAACAATGTAAAAAGAAAGTAAACAAAGTAACTCAGTATATAGGATTGTTCTCGTGACAAGGGATTTTAGTAGTTTATAAGATTTTTTCATTATCATGATTGCACACTAACAATTATAAACAAAGTGATGTAAAATAAACATATTTACATGAAATATAAGAATATCTTATGAATCATTATTATTAAAACTAAATTAAATTGACTGATTTAACTAAAAAAATTATCTCACTTGATTGTTGTAAACTTTTTAATTTTTAAGTGTAATTTTCACGAATAAAAAAATCAATTGATTCATTCCATTACATTATAAACCAGTCACATTATCAATATAAAATGAGAAAATGAATATAATAAATAACCAATTAAAAATTAATTAAATGGAGTAACATTGTAGAAATTCGATTTGATATATAATAATATTTAATTTTTTATTACTTTTAGAATAAATAAAAACTCATTTATGAATTTTATGTATAGTTTATTATTATTTATTTATTATTATTATAAAACATATAATATAATCTTTTATATTAAATACTTTTAAAAAGATAAATGTTAAATTACTTTTAATGTATTAAATATTTTATTTTTAACATGTTTTTATTTTTATTTCCCTAATTAGGACATTTGTTAAATTCTTAGAGAAAGTAAAAGCCAAAAGATTAATGCTCTATAACTATTGTGGAAATGAGTGTAAAAGACACCAAGTTCAAGATTTCATACATGGTTTTTGTATCTCTAGTTTTTCTTTAGCCTTCTGCCTTCATTTAATTGGATGCCAAATTGAATAAACGGGAGTTCCCGACAACACTGCTACCCATAACTTTTTTAGTTTACAATGTTTATGGATCTATAGTTTATCAGAAACCCATATCTACAATATCTGTGCCAAAATCGAGGTCAAAATATAAAGTGAATGAACAATCGCTGTAATCATAACTTTTTAAATCTACGTACTACTTCAACTTTTTTTTACTTTTAAAGGAAAATTTTACTTCAAATAACAATCATTATGAATTTTAAATTATGTCTTTATTTATATTTATTTCTTAAATATTTACTACTTAAATGACAAATAAAAGATAAAAAAAATTATATTAGGAAATTAAAAATAATCTACAATCCATTTATTGATCGAGGTTTTAACGTTGTAAAATAGTGGTATTACTACATTGCTTATACAATTAAAAGATGAAATTAATTTGCGGTATCTCTTAATTGAATTTGTTTTGTGTCTTTTCTTGTTGATTACCAATTTATATGTACAAAACATTTATCACTTTTATTGATGATGATTTTTATAAAAAAATTGATTAATCAATTTTAATAGAACCTCCTTATTTAATCACAATTTTTTCTATTAACAAAATAAAAGTTTAAATCTACCAATAGGCGTCTTTATTAAATAAAAAAATACGGTAATGAAAAGGGCTTTGTTATTGTTGTATATTTACGGAGATGGTTATAAAGCATACGTGGAAAACTCAAGGAAAACCATGAATGGGAGGGGGTAGAAACAAATACTAAATTAAATGATTATTTACATGGAACGTTTGTAAAGTTTAGGAAAAACTTTTTCTATGTAAGGATTATAACCGCATTAAATTTTCTAAACTAAAACTCACTTAGTATTTCTGAATGTCTAAATCAGCTTTTGAAGTTGGAGATTGTAGTTATCTTTTTCAGTATATATTGGCCACATGTACGATAAGTACAATTCATAGCATCAAAGTTGACGTGCCATTTGTAACTGCGGCATAAAACATCTGCCTTTCACTATCCGCATGCGCATGCAAACGTGTGTAGGAATCTATTTGTTCAGACTTTGTCCTTAAAATTTTAAATTAACTATGGAATAATGCTATTTCCACTTTCGACAATAAAGTGATACAATTCGATCCACCCCCTTCACCATTCTAAGGTGGTGTCAGTTCTTTGAATTCATCATCATCTACAATACAATCTACAACTCTATACACTTGTGGGAGTCACAGTACTCGATCTTTTCCAATCCACCAAACGCCGCAAGAATTGCTCAACCTGTAAATGTGATCATAAAGATATTGTTATAATATATATATTTTTCTCAGATTTACCATTCACATTAAATACATATAAGATTTATGCGTGAATTAAACACCTATAAACATTTAGAATATTATAATAAATTATGCTGGATGGAATATATGGCACTTGCCTCTGATGGATCTTGCAAGGTATAGGATGCATCTGTTTCTTTTGCAACTCTAGAAACAAGAATCCCAATTCCTTGACCCCTACTGCGCAAAACCTGATAATTATATTATATATCCATAATGCTAACAAGTAAGTTAATTAACATATTCAGGTGAAAATGAAATATAGAATAGCAATATACTTTTAATTAACTAACTAGCTAGCTAGGTGACAGTATAAATGTTACCTTAAAAGCATCCTCATCAGTTCGATCATCACCAATATAGATTGGAAATACATCATTCGAATTCTCGTATCCTAGAAATATGCAAATAATATATTATTATAGTGAATCAGAACATATATAGCTAGGTGATGTATTAAAGCAAGCTATTTTTGCATGAAGTAATATATATGCTCACCTAATGATTCTAACAAAAATTCAAGAGCCTTGCCCTTGTCCCATTTGATGGTTGGACGAATCTCTAGCACTTTTCTGCCTTCGGTTAGCCTAAGTTGCGGGTACTCATTGAGCACCGATCTAACTTTCTCCGCCAACGCTGCCCAACTCTAAAGAAAAACAGAGAGGGGGTGAAAATAAAAAATGGTCAGATAAATGAGATTACCGAACAATTGATGTTTTTTGGCGTGTGCGTGTGGGTTTGGTAATTCTATAAATTCAACAATTATATAGTATGTTGACTGGTACCTTTTCGTCAACACAACGAAAGTGCACGGACAAGCAAAACTTATTGTTCTCAACCTTAGCCCCTGGGACAGACTTTGTTTTTTCTAACAAGATCTTGTACACCTGGATTTTTTTTTTTATAACGTACGATGCGGTTAATATCTTATGTGCTGTCACACGCCAATTTGGGGGAAATAGATGTTTGCATTTAGATAAAAAAAAAAAACAAAAAAAACAAAAAACGAACCTCATCGATCATGGGCAGGAATTGACTCGCGGGTTGGAACAGCACTGCTTCATTATTACCCTGAAACAAAGCAACAAATGGCAAAGCTAAGCAGAATGAACAGAAAGAAAGAATCTTCAACACACTAATTGGTTTCAGAAACTCTCTCTCACTTGCTTTAGACTTTGGCTTTTTGTTGGCCCCTTGATGTCCATGCCATGGCTTCCGGCATAGTAAAGTTCTGCCAATTTTACAAAGTTATATACCTGAAAAAAAAAAATCAGAAAGAACCCCAGTTAGACATCAAGAGAAAAGAAGTACTCTAGATAATAACTAATAAATAATCGCTCATAAGTAATTTTTTATACTTATTTTTCTTTGAAGAAAATGTACCTTGTCTCTGCACCTTCCAGTCACGATTGCTGTGGGAAAATGTCTTGCTATGCCCTTTAGCGTTGCTCTCATCTAATTTGAGTAAACAAAGTCGTCTCAAATTATTCACAAACATAAGCTTTATTGAACGGATATGAATATGAGGAGACAAATGGGAACAAAAGGAAAACCTTTCTAGTCATGAAAGCTTTATCCGGATCTGCAACTATTGGAGATAGAGTTCCATCGTAGTCAAGAAAAACTACAATCTGCTTTCCTTTGGAACTACATATTATTTGCTCAAACGTGTTCAGAGCTGAAGGATGATAAAGCTGCAAACAAACAGTGGCGTAATAGAAGCAGAGTCAGGTGATCAGCATAACCACACTTATAATCATAAGTCACATGTTGATATGTTGTGCTTACAATCCAAGATTTTTTTTCTTGGCTTTCTGATTTGGCACGAGTTGGGGAAGAAGCTCTCATTGAATCAATCCAAGCACTAACTTTAGCTCCTTCCAACCTTTTCACAAGATTTTTATGGGGCAGGCCCCAAAACCCACCAAGCACAGCCATGGATTCAGGCACCGTTGCACTTGGCAACACGGTTGAGTTTGAAATAGACGCTGCCACGGCAATCAGCGTGTTAATAACCTCATGAGTCACCACATTTTGGTTCGTCATCATATCTATCTTCCCTTCCCTCTAAAGTTCAAACCCTTTTGATAGCTTACTAGAAACTTGTGAATAGAGAAATTGGAAATGTAAAAGGAAATTTGGAAGAAACTGCTTAGGCAGAATAATGGAAATAAAGGGAGGAGTGGAAAAACAGAGAAGAGAAGAGAAGCTGATTATGGTACGTGGCTTGTTACTCTGCTGAATAAGGCCTTTTATAGAATGAAAAAGTTGCGGGGAAAAAAAATCAGACTTGGTTTCACTAATTGACCTTGCCTAGCCAAGTCACTAACCAGCCAGGTGTGTCTGGTTAATTTATAAACTTAGGCTCCACGGCACAAACCGACGAAACAACCACTTCACTTCCCTGCTTCTTGTACTTTTCAGCAACCATATACTAAATATGCAAAATGGTGGGGCCACCATGATCCCACAGCTACCATCCTTTTTATTTTCTTTTTTCTGCTGTAAAAAAAGTGTCCATAATAATTTGGAACCTTCACTGCAAGCGTCGTTTTATTTACCACTTATTTGTATTATCCTATCCAAGTTAGAAGGACAACATTTTTAAGCGGAGATCGCTGGTCTTTATTGTTATGTCAGAAAAGATTCTTGGTGAATAATTAGTTTTACTTACTCAAGTCAATAATGAATAACCCAATAGTCTAACAAAATAATGGAATAGTGGTGCGGGGAATTTTAAATTAATGATATAAAATTCAGGATTTCAGTTTTGATTGGAGGAGCAACTGAATGTTGAAATAAAAAGAGGTTTTGTTGTTTCTGTACTGTGCAAAGCAATACCTTGCGAAATAGAAATCTTGACTGCACTAGCTTAGGAAGTGGGGAAGGACCACATAATTTACCCCACCCTAATTATTTTTATTGTCTTGAACTTCATGAGACAATAAATGCCAGCTAATATACACGAATCTTGCTAACCATAACATGCATATGGATAAAGATTACACTCAAGTGGTTAAAAAAAAAAAACTCTTAAATGATAGGATAATTTGCTTTTATAATTGTATTTTATACGTTGCAGGAATGTTAATTCTAAAAAAAATACAAATTTAGCGAATGCAAAAATTAATAAATTAACATGATTGTGTAATAATCTTAAATGATGATTTTTTTATGAATATCTTATCTCTTAATTGATGGTATAAATTAAATGCAGACCTTATTTAATCATTAGAGATTAGTTTAGAGTAGCATAGGTATTATCTCTTTTAGTTTAGACTAGAAAGAATATTACTTATCATTTTATGTCATATCAATCAATTGTATGTAGACTCTATCTTACTTTCCGTTATCAATGAAATACAATTGAGAATTTTCTTAATAATTTTCTTCATATGGAACCAGAGTTGAAGTATAAATTATGCTCTACCTACCAAAATCACTCAATCTTCTTGCATATACACATTGACAACAAAACTTTCTACATCAATTTACACCATCTTTCTTGGTAATAATCCAATTTTATAGCTTTCAACGAAGAAAAGAACAATTGCACGATCCTCAATGGAAGTTGAATGTAGAGCAAGTGCAATTGTAACTTTAAAGATAATATGGTTATGTAATTTGCTTATTGAACTTCATATTCCACTGCACAATCCACCTAAACTAATGCGTGATAACATTAGTGTAACTTGTACACCAATCTCATTTTGCACTTTCGAATGAAACACCTTTCCTCTTGATTACCACTTTGTCTGAGCAAAAGTTCAACTAGGGAAGCTTTTAGTCTCTCATGTAGCAACAAACTATCAACTAGTAAATATCCTAATCAACTTGCTTGCAACAAATAAAATTCAAGATCTTAGATACAAGATCGAAGTTTCAAACAAAAACTTAATCTTGAGGGAACATAATGGATTAGCATGATTTCCTATAACCTTAAACGAAAAATGTTATCTACTAATATCTTATCTCCAAAATGATTATGTAATTTAAATGTAAATCTTATCTAATTGTTATGACTTAGTTTAAATTAAGACAGGTTTTATCTCTTGTCATCTTATCACTTATCTTAATTTAAATTAGGATAAAACTTATCTTTTAACAATCAATTGTACATAAACTCTGTAAATATACTCTACACAATCAATGAAATGCAATGAAGAATTCTCTCGATAATTTATTCCATCTATAAACAAAACATCCACTCCCAAAATTATGAGAGAAACAAATATTAGAAAATCAGTATTTATAATAGGTTAATATTTTGTTTGTGCAATCTTTAGCAAATACTTGAAGTCCAACATTTTTATTAAAAAAATATTATTTTAATAAAAACCAAGACCATAATTTTATCAAGATGGTATGATATGCTTAACAGATAATCTTATTTCTTAAACATATAATTTAATACTTGATTTTGTATTGATGATACCCAATTAAAAAAAAAAGTCATAATCGTCAAACTTGACATAAGTTAGACACATTTATATACTTTCCTCTTTGCCTTACATTGATCTCATGAACGAGACCTTTCTATCCTTCTTATACGAAGGCATTAAACTTCTTCCCATTCTTTATTTTCTATTCTGTAGGTAATGACATTTCTAACTTCAATTTTTCTTGGTTACTATTTTTGTTTGTGGTATATTAGGATTTAGAATATAGGTACAAAAAATTATTCTTAGCATATGAGCTACCAACCAATGAAGATGAACTACTTGATCGCCCCTTGTATAGTTCCAGTGAAGCTTAAACAAGCAGCACCTACCTACCTTGTCTATACACTTCAAAACCAGGGGCATAATTACTTTCTTTATATACTTGCCTTTTTTAGTTTTTTTTACTCTCTTTTGCAGATCGTTTTCTATCAATAATGCTAATGATAGCTAGTTAATATATAGTTATACGCATATGAAGTAGGCCATTCGGCTTTTAGTTCATGCATTCCTTAAGCAATTATCACTTATACATCTCAAATTTGATTGCCCCAAAAAGTGTTATGACTTCATAAGAATATAAAGAATCATGCATACCTAAAATATCGACCATTGATTAAGGCGTGTACTTTGGATAAATTAATTCGCTGAGTTACATCAGTCGTTAAAAAATCGAGAGAATTATGTTAACGATTTTAATCATTATTTATTATACATATACTTGTCTTTTGTTACAATATACCAATAGTTGTTTTTAATCAATGTTATAATCCTACATATTTACCAAAAAATTACAATATTCATTTTAAAAGAACCAAATTCATATTTAAATTAATGAGAAAAGCTATTTGTGAAGAAAACCATGTTGTATTACTAATGCCATGTAAACATGACTTTCTTTGGTAATTACTCTTAGTAGTATCCTTCTAAATCACATTTTATACTAAATAAATAGAATAATATTATTTTCTATCAAGTCAGCTTAGTTAATTATGTTATGAGAGATAAATTGAGAAAGCCTGAGTTTAATATTTCACAATGTCACTCATTTTTTATTTTTTTATTCTCTCTCATACTTTATAAATCTCTCCTCTGGACCAATATATAAAGCTTGAATTCATTTTGATACTCATCTCTCTCTAAAATTCTCGTTGATTTTAGTGTTAAAATATTTGTTCAAGTTATTATTACCGATGTCACACCTGCCATAAATAATTGTTAATAATTAAAATTTTATCGACTTAAATTAAGTTCTAATTCACATTTGATGATATTTTAAATTTTCTACTTTCTTCTCTTATTTTTAGGAGATTTTGAGTCATTCATTATAAATTTTAATTTAATTTATTTTTAAATAAATAGATTTTAAATATTACAATGGAAGATGTCATTTGTTTTTTTCTCAAATTTTTATTAGGATTTCTATTTATTTTCTTATATTTTTCTTTATTTTATTTTTAGAAAAATATAGGAGTTCTAATAGATTAAAAAAGCAGCCTAAAAAAACTTTTAAAAGTTTAGAACTTCTAATAAAAATAAAAATAATGAAAAGGAAAAGATTAATTAGAATACATACATTCTCTATTTTTCAATTTGGAGTCTTCATCAGAATTTTCTCATATTGTAAAATTACAATGTTTGAGAACATATATATATATATATATATAACATGACAAGAGTCATAGCAAATTAAGCAACTTTAATAGTAATTGATAATTAAAGTTGCTCTTAATAGGTTTTCATTTAATAATTGTTGATAATGGTAATGTAAAGATATTTTATATTGTTATATAATTATAAATTATTTTGATAAATTTCTTAATTTTTAATAATTATTTTAAAAATTATATTTAACATAATTTTTATTGATTAGCAGTATATGTTGATAACGTATAGAAATTAAATTTTACTTTTTACTATATTTTTTAAAATACTACTGAATAACTTTCTTTTTAAATCATGTGAGCTTCAATTTCTTTTCTGTAGGATCAATATATAAATTTTATTCAATAATAAAAAGGTCAATTAAGAAAATGTTTACAAAGTGTGCTATAATCTTTTCATTTGTTTCAAATTCAAATGGTTTGCATGGCTCAAGTAAAATATATTAAAAAGTCATATAGCTTTCTTCTTGCACTTTCTTGTTTTTTTCATATCTACAAATTCGTAGCGTACGTACAGTCAAATTTGGTGGCCGTGGGATTCTTCAAGGCAATTTTCTATGTCAAAACGAGGCTAGATTAATTCCAAATTCAGAATATGGTTTTAATCATGACTTAAATAAATTCTTGGTCAATGTAAATGTAAAATAAGGTGCTTTTATATTAGTTTTTAATGATTTAAAATTTTTAATTTTAATTAATATTATTAAATAAAATATTAAATAATAATATAATAATATTATTAAATAATTTATTAATTTATCATATTATTAAAGTTTATACGATATACACA
>JAMLFT010007530.1:0-14692 GCA_026544285.1 Pachyrhizus erosus | reverse complement strand
AAAAGACTAAAAAAATATTTTTTTATTTATATATAAATTTTAATTTAAAAAATTAAAATAATATATCTCCTAATTTAAAAAGATTAAAAATATAATTAAACCTGGTTACTATTTTCTCTCCTAGTTACTTAAGGTAGCTAATTTTTTGTTGTAGTTATGTTGAGTCGGCATAAATGATAACTTGTCAAATAAACAAATTTTAAATAACAATTCCTTTTTATATAAAAAAATATTTTAATAAAGTGGAGAGTATGACTGAATTTATATGATATGGTAAATATTTGTTTTTTATTAAAATTAAAAACAAAACTAATAAAATAAAAAGAAGGAACATTGAGTAAGCAATGATAAAAAAAATATAATTAAATAAAAACAAGATTTGAGATTTAAAAAATGAATAGAAACCCATCGTTAAAATGTTCTAAATTAAGGTATAATCTCTACTATAATTATTTAGGTTGCTCATTGGTTTAAAGATGTAGTCTTTGTTTTTGTGAGATAAATTAGTTCTAGTTGCTAATCTACTTTAACAACAATCCCTCCTTGCAATTATTATAGTAATTAAGATCCACTCATTGACAGACTCATTACAAGAAAAAATATTTTTAGTGACCAGAGCTTTAGTCTCTAAAGTAATAAGATTGGTCATTAAATTAATTAGATACTGAATTCAAGACTAATTTAGCAAGTGACTCAAATTATTTTGACTTGTTTAATGACCCATTTAATAATTTAAATGATAATGATCGTTTTAATGACCAATTTATTGACCGATATTTATATAGTAACTAATTTAACAACAAAAACTGGTAACTAAATTAGTCTCATAATAAATCTCTAATATGAGTACTATTCATTTGAAAAATTGACTTTGAATAATACTTATTAAAGTCTTTTAAAATGTTTAGTTAACTAAAATACATGGTTAATCATACACATGTGATTTGTTTCTCATGGAGTATATGTACATTAGATATTTATTATTACAATTATAATATTATGAGCATCACCATTCAACAATCATTTCTAAATTACACAAAATGTTAAAAGCTAACTCTAATGTGCATAGTAAACTACAGGTTATCACAATTTACATTTTTATCATACTGCAAATAAGTTATACACATATCTCCATTGTAATGATTTTACTATAAATTTTAACAAAATAAACTTCATATGAAACAAAAAATTACCTTTCATTACAACTATATATACTCATATGGGCAAAACTATCCGTTTCCTCATTAACTTCAAATATGTTACAAACCAAATATATTCTAGGTTATTTGAAAAGATCAATTCTATATCAAGCATTATGTTAGAAGTAACAACATTTCCTTCAAGATCATTTGTTGTTAAGTCCAAAAACTTGTTTAATTATTTTTTCATTTTTTTTTAAAAATAAACTATATTTTAAAATAACCCTATGTTACTCAACAATTAATTTTTAATCCAAAATAAGTTTTGAATATGTTTTTTAAAAAAGAAAAAAGCATAGACAATTTATAAATTTTTTGTCGTCATTTTCTATTTTCTTCAAGTGCTCTATTCAAATGTTCATGGGATATAATCGTGTGGGCTATATAGTTTGATTTTGATTATCATTATTGTCTAGTATAAAATTCTCTACCAATAAGACAAAAACAATAACTGCCATTTTGAACTTTGAAGGGTTAATTTGATATCAAATTGGTCCCTAAAGATGTTTAAAATATCACTATAGTTTCTAAAATGAAGAAGCTATCTTCTATTGCAAACTTATCACTCTTATATATGTATCTCACCTTGACATTAATCATTTGATAGAAATATAAACTTTCATGTATCATATTTACTAAAAGAGCCATAAGCATAACTAGCTTCTAGGCGTTGTAATTTGATCTCATTAACAAGTCTGGATCATCCTATAGATGCAGATAAAGAAGATATATAAGAAAAATCCTCCATTATCATGCAAAAAAGAGGAAAATTGAGGGGGAAAGCAAGAGAAAGGAGTGGCTTGTAGAAAATAATTCCGTAATCTCTTAATACCATATTGAGAGAATGGAGTTTATCATTGAATTAATTTTTGAAAAATAAGTGGGATATATATGGTTCACAAACAAACACAACTAAGACATAAATGACTATAATTGTGATGACCAAAACAAACATGAGGCGAAAGCTCACCCTCATTTGATATTACTTTTAGAAATTTGAGAATTCATCTGTAAGACCACATATGGGTTACTTATTCCTTGGATCATACACAAAGAATTAAATAAAGCAATAATAGAAATCATAGTAAAATAAGTAATTATATGAAAAAGCTAAAAAAAAAGGGATAACAAGGATAATTGTTAGATACGAGGCAAAGTAACAAATAGTTCACATTTCATCTCATTACAAAACTATATTCAAGGCAATAATCTCTTGTTTTGAACTACAATTGATTGCATTAACAATGTGCATTTGTTGACCATTGGTGGTAGATTGTAGTATCATAATCATAAAATTGTTAAGTTGTATTGAATGATTTAATTATTTATTTAAATCCTTAAAAGCTTATGTCATATATGGGGGGCTAAACATTAACATATCAAAGACTAACTTGATTCATAACATGCTTGAGTTGAATATGTAGGAGTCTCTTCACATGAATTATTTACATCTTTAGCAAAAACCTTAGGTTTAAATGTCTCCAAAAGGTTATGCTTAAAAAGATAGAGAAAATAAGAAACATGCCACTAAAAAATCTACAATTCTACATAAACCAATGTCACTCACAATCATCAAGAACAATAAACAAGAAATTAAAAAAATCATTATTACCTATTGAGGAATCTGTATTCCTTGTGACAGGTGACATGGGGTGATATGAAAATAGATGAAGGGAATGAAAAGATAAGCAAGTTAAGAAATCTCCTTCAAGAATTGAAACACATGAAGTATAATTTTAAAACGAACCTCCTTGAAAAACAAAAGCTTTCTAACATTGTTTCTAGATTTGAACCCAAAATCAACACATCAATTTTGATCCTTAACAAATTTATGATTCACTTATTAACAAAATTAAAACACAAAGAGTATTATGACAATAAAAGAAATGAAACTTTGAAAGCATGTAAGTGAACCTGATTTCCACAAATGAAACTTCAAGAGATTATTTAAGCATACAGGTGATGAGGTTCTAAGAAGGATTAAGCACAAGAGGAACGAGTTAGGGTTATTGATAATTGTCATATATATTTGCAAATTCGCAATATTTAGATATAATTCTTAAATATCTCATATGTTTGTAACCTTGTTTGTAATCAATTTTTGATAAAAGTAGAAAAATAAATTTTACAAAATAAAATCTTAGTTTTCTATATTTTTGCAATTGATCTATGTTGTTTTTGACGTTTTAAAGAAAAACTATTGAATGACCAATTAGGTAAAGATCAAAGGACTAACAAATCACTAATTCTTGCTTAAGAAAAACCTTGTTGGAAGCAGAGATTTGACCCTGTGCTCGCTTAAGTGAGACCTTTATGACTTACTTTCGTGCAACTCTGTTGAAAAACTCATTTGGCCCCTACCCTCGCTTAAGCAAGACTATTTTGGAAAATCTCATTTCCTTTGACCTTGCTTAAGCAATGTCACTTAATATTGTTTAAGCGAACCTCTATGGCTGACACACAAAGAGTCCAAGTTGAAGGCCAAGAGGTATAAAAAGAAAATTTAGAGCATAAAGAAAATATTTCAAGCCTTTTCACTAGAAAGTCTAGGACAAGAGAGAGTTGGTGGCGGCTTCCATATTTATGGATTCTTCTCTAACAATTTCTTCATCGAAGTTTTCCTTTTCTTTAACTATGAGCAGCTAAGTTCATCCATCATTTATTAGGATTTAATGTAATCTTCTCCAATTTCATGTAATTTAATATTTTTTCATTCAATAAAGAATTATTATTATTCCCTTCTATACTTAATGCTTGTTTTTTACCTGATCAACTAATTGCATGATTTTACATGTTTACTCGCAATTGAGAAATTCAATTGAATTACAAACTGAAGAGGAACAATCAATAATTTTTATACCAAGGGATAGAGTAAAAAGAATTGATCATTGTTGAATACTAATCTCAACACTAGTTACTTGACTACGTGAATCAACAAATCTGTTGCGGAGTCAAGGAACTTAGATTTTTTTCACTTAGGTAATTAAGATTGAAATAATTTTGTTGGTTAGTAACAATAAATTTTTAATTGAATACAATTGTATGATTGCATGAGAGGACGATTTGATAAAGTTAAATCTTGATGATTCCATCTATACGTGACAACCACCTATTACATATCATGTGTTCGATAAAAACACAATACATTTTACTTTCTTGAAATTTAATTCTCTTGTATTATTTCCATTCCCTTTATGAAACTCATGTTTGTAGTTAATTTTTGTAAATATCTAAGTATTAAACAAATTTTCGTGGAGACGATACTTTACTTACTCTTTATTACTTCTATGATTTAGTACACTTGTCAGAATTTCAATAGCTATATAATGGTATCGGTGATGAGAAGTTTTTATTTTTTTCTCCATTACTTATCATGACTTTGCTTTTGTTCCAATAAGGTTTTTAAGAGGTTGTCATGTTCTGAAATGTGTTGACTCAAGGACAACCTCTCTTGTTTATTGATTAATCACCGAAAATGATACTATGGACCTTCAACAATATCTTTTTAGTGATATGGGTCATAAAAAAATATAATAATCAAACAAATCCAATAAAATAAAAACTCAGTAAATAAATAAGTATACATCTTTATAATAATAAAAATAAAGAAGTATGAAAATCATATTCTTATACAATTGAGTAGAAAATGTTTAAATAAATTTTTATCTATTTTTTAATTTATAAAATTATATAAATATAATAATTAAGTGATTAAAGTAATTTCAACAAATATATATCATTATAATAATAAAAGTGAAGAAGTCTAAACAAAAAAGTCTAATACAATTAAGAGTAACAATTTTAGAAAAATATTTATCTATTTTTTAATTAATAAAATTATATATTAAAGGAATAATAAAAAATACATATTTTTATAATAATAAAATTAAAGAAATTTGAGTGTGTAAATAATTTTTCTATATGATGTATTAAGAAATTTTTCGTCATTCAGTCTAAATCCTAAAATTGTTACGAAATATTATTCAATCACAAACAACATATGATGTATTAAAAAAAATTAAATCCTAAATTAGATTAATTATTACTCTAATTTTATGTTTTATAATTCTTGAATAAGATATATAATAAATATAAATTGAAATAAGAACTTCATAATTTTAAAATACAATAAAGAGTTTATACATAGAATGAGTCATCATACTAATATTTATAATATTATTCATATTAATATTTAATAGAAGTTAATTCAATTATATTATAGTTAGAGACAAAAACAGTCTTTGATCATATTTCAATTAGGAACTGATTATTTGATATCTAAAAGGAGTTAATCATGACTAAAAAATTAGTTGTTATTTATATTTACAATGAAGACAGAAAAATTGGTCTATAATTTTATTACACTAAAATACTAAAAAATCAGTATCTAAAATGATATAATAGTGACTTAAAAAATAAGTGTCTAGTTACATAGAAATTAGAAACCCAAAAATTTGTTTCTAATCTTATTTCATTTTGAAACCAAAGAATTAGACTCTAAAATTGACTAATGGTGACTAAAACACTTATTTTTAATTATATCTCAATCAGTGACTGAAAATTTTGTCTCTAATTAAATAAATAATTATTTATAATCATTAGCTATTGAAAATGTAGTCTCTATTTACATGTCAATTTTTATTAATAATAGAGACTAAATTAGAGATTTACATTTTTCAGTTTTTAAAATAGCCTTCAAACTAATCAATATAATAACAGAGTAATTTCAATCTCTAAATTAGGTTGTATTTAATGAATTTCTTTTAGTGATTACTTTATCTTATTCATAGATAACCTTAAACAATCTATTAGAAGTTTAACATATCAATGGCATTAGGTTATAGAGAAACTTAATTCTAACCAATAACTCGCATGTTCAGTTTATTAATATTATTTTATATTTATATGCAAAGAAAACAATCGTTTTAACCTAATATATTAAGACTGAGGACAATTATGAATCTTGGTTTCACATGATCTCATCATTCGAATAATAACCCATTTTATACAATTAAAAAAATATGAATAAAATAATGAAGATTAATTAGACCTTGCAACTATGAAAAATATGCACCAATTAACTTTAGACTAGAAAACGAAGTTTAACTCTTTGATTGTAGCCATGAAAATACAAAGAAAAATAAGAAAGTTAGAAGAAGGAAAACTTAACTAATAGTCACAATAGAGCCGTTAGAAAAAGCAAAAAAGTCTTTCCAAAGTGTTTCTAAATCTTTAAATTCCACGGGTTTTAAAATTAGGCCTAATTTAATTAAAACTAAAAGGGCATTCTTCTAAAGTAAAAAAAAATTACAAATATAATTTAAAATATTTCTAATAAAATAAGAATAAAATAAAAATATAATTTAATTAATTTCTTGGTGCTCCATTATATGTGTGCTCAATTTTTCACTTCCTCTTTAAATTCTTGATCCTTTCAATTAATCAGTTCCAATATGTTCCAAGATAAGATTCTCCTTTTCCTACAAAAGATAATAAATGCAAAATAGTAAAATAAACTATAAGTTAAAAAAAATAAAAATATTTGCTTTCCTAAGAAAATATTCTTAAATGTGATAAAAAATAATTATAAAAAGAATGATAAAATTGAATAAAAAACAATGTATCAAATTCTCTCAAACTTACAGATTTTCTTGTACTCAAGCAAAAATCCTGGTCAAGGAAATCCATTGAGTGAGAAAATGTAAGCAAGTGAAAACCGCAAGCAATCATATGACAAAGACAACTATGAACAAATCCAATAGAAAGCTACAAATAATTATATATGACAAAGACAACTATGAGCAAATCCAAGTGAAATCCACAAGCGATTATATATGACAAAGACAACCATAAGCAAATCCATGTGAAAAAACCATGATTGAGCACTTTAAAGCAATAATTATTAGTTCTGTATATGATAAAAATGTTTTCAAGAATTAAATGTTTTGAATGAAGGAAAAAGGTAATTGAATTCAAATACTTAAGTATGCTTTATATATGAATTTTAAACTTTATTAAATATTTTTATTTATATTTCATCCTATTCAAAGTCCTTTTAAAATTTTAAGATATAAATCAGAGAAACAACAATACTTTAGAGAGAAGTATTGCCATGTAGTTAAGGCACAACGAATATAAAGAAAATGAAATTAAGGATAGTGGACAAAAAAGAATATTGTTATTTTAAAAAAAAATGTTAAATATATACTACTCATGAAAACTTTTATTGCACTGTAAACTTTAAATTGAATAAACTAATTATAGGCAATAATTTTTTTAAGTATTTAACGTAATTACAAAGTTAAAACTTCAAATCATAATTATTAGTTAAATTAAAAAAATGTGCCAAATTTGAAAATAAAAAATTTGCTCCCTATTAAAAAAAATTGAATGAGATAAGGTAATTGAACTTAAATACAAAAATATGTTTTGGTATGAATTTTAAATTTTAACTAAATATTCGATATATATATTAAGTTTCTTAGAGTTTCAATATATAAAAAGTAGAAACGAGCAGAATTCGAACAGAAGTGTTGTGTTGTGACAGAGAATGGTCAAATATGAAGAAAATAAAAATATTAATAGTACTATATTAAAAATCTTTTATTGAATGTTTAGATAAAATCGAAAGATGTGTGTGGTGCGAACGTGTTTTATATGGACTCTACGTAAGTACGCACATGCAGGGTTCATAATTTCGTGGTATGGTCTGTGATAGAGCTTTTGGACTCTTCGGACCATTTTGCAATCAATACACGTGTCGTGTGTCAACAAGCGTACTGTAGCATAAGATTCGAGACTTCTTTTTCATTCATTTTATGATTTTTATCTTTCTTTTATTTTGTACTTGTTTAGTTAGATTGACATGGTATAATTTCTTTGGAATTATTTTGTTTGATCAGCACGTAGTTTGTATGAGATGGTACTGTAGAGAAATATACTGCTGGACCTCTAACTAATTTTGTTTAAATGCAAAATTTCTTCTTATGGTTATTTCAAGAAAATGTTTTGTCATTCTATAATTTGATTCTGATTGTACTTAATATTTCTGTACAATATTGTTTTGGGGTGAATATATTTCTGCATAATATAAGACTAGAAAGAGTGAATAATCCACTATGGACAAAGTATTCCATATGCAGCTGTGTAAATTGACCCGTTTCTGATTAGCCAGACCTATTAATTCCAACTAGCTCATTGCATGTTAAAACATTTAGAGATTAAATTGGAATGCATCAATTCAATATAGTTGAGGGGATAGAAACTCTTTTGTCCAATTTAACCTTTGTTAGCTACTAATCAAAAGGGTCAACTCATGCGCCTACTCTCTTCTAAGATTTGTTTTTTTTTTTTAAATTTGCATTTTTGGTTAAAAAAAAATTATATATATTTTCAAGTTTTTAAATTCAAATTCAAGTTTATAACACATGTTTTTATTAATATTCCCTGAGTCCTCGAAAAGCATAAATAATAAGACAAACAAGATAAGCAGACAAATGAAAGCAAAAATCTGGTAAACAGGCTAGTCAAGGTCATCAAGAACTATCCCATGTTAGACCAACTAAAATTTAGGTTGAGTTGAATTCGGAAAAAATCAAATTTGGTTGTAATTTTTCAAATATTTTCTAGTTAATCAAATGGTTTAACTTATTAAACTCGACTCACTGTATCATCCGTGTAAGTAGCTGAGATTTAGAGAGAAAAATTAAAATAAAAATTTTGAAAATATATACTTTTAGTGTTACATATTTGAGACTTGAAAAAAAAAATCAATGGAGAAAGAAAATTTTTAAGTAATTAATTAAAAAATATAAAAAAACAGTAAAGTCACACACATATATGACAATAACTTACCTTATTATCTTCTTTAACAATGACCTTATTTTATTATGCATAATATAGGTGAATGTTAAACTTCGGGTGTGCATGTAAGCTTACTGCTACCATTTACACTTTTGAGTTCCCAATCAGTTTCCTTGTAGGTAGATTGTTAGCTCTCTTGATATGCTATATTAGCATTATTTTCTTTGCATTAACACAATTAATTATAATATGATGGAGCTCTTTTAGTTTTATAAAAACAACATATTTTTTGGTGAATATAAAAACAATATACAAATATACGAAAAAAGAAGTTTTATTATCCATTATTACTTATTTCCAATCTCTATATTCAAAAATATTGTAAGGAAAATAAGTTATGAACTTTAAATGAAGAACTCAATATGTCTCTATTAGGATATACGAAACTTTAATTTGTTGGTTGAGAGCTAGTGCAACGTATTGGTATTGAATGACTAGCAGTTTGTTGTTGGAAGATATTGTGTTTCATTAATACGTGGCTGAGGTACATCTGGTATGTCTATTCAATTTCCAATAATTATTGTTGGAAGATTGTGAGGTACATTGTCTGTCTCAGATTCACATTACTTCTGAATCTTTTTTTTATTTTTTTATGAAACATTACTTTTGGTTCTGATTTTCGAAATTGGAATCCTTGGGTGATACTAATACATGTGGTTCAAATTTCACGAGTTTGTTAACTTTATTGTCAAAATAATTAATGAAGATTTGTAAAGTAGATAAGTAGTTCGATTTTCTTAAGCATGCTACTTGTATTTTGATTCTAATTATTTGTGTATATAGAAAAAAAATTGCTAAAAGAGATAAAATTATTTGTATGAAAGAGATTTAATTTTAATCACTGACTAATGCAAATACCTTATTTAATTCAGATAAATAAAAAAATATTAAAAATATAAAAGAAAACAGAAAATTGAGAGATTATGAGCTATTTTTAATATAAAAGATAAGGTCATTTATTAAATTATACTTTTCCAAATGCGGGATTTTTTTATATAATTTTTTAAAGCTAAGAGAAAGATCAACAATCCATATTCATGACCTCTAAACCAAAATCAACCAATACTTTGATATAAAAAAAATCAAATTAAAAAAAGGCTATCTACTCATACATAAAACCTTTCATTTAATTTGGTCCAACAAAGATATTTTAAACTGTTAAAGTGAAAAAATTTAATCTTATGAGACGAAACTGAAATTCAAAATTTAAATGAGAGACCAAAATTTTATTTTAACTATAAAATAAAAGATGGAGTTGGAAATTACTGATGGATAATAATGATTTCATTCATTCTTCAAACTCCTCTAAGGATTGCTTCATCATTGGTGGAAATGAATATGAAAAAGCTGAGTGTAGTGAGAAGTCGATTCCTAATGCATTCTGAGTATGGTGGCCTGCAAATTAACTTTTATCACAACTAGAATGGTCCAAATGCATAACAAAATCAATTACAATGCACAAATATTTTAGCCACCAGTGTTCAACACTGGTTGGGCGTTTTAAACGTTGAACTAAAATTATATGAGAAGTCCTTGAAATACCATATTAATACCAACATAATGTCTCCAATGTTGACTATCTATCTAATGAAAATTACGTGATCTGGCATTACTCTCAGCGAGCATTCTCTTTTGGCATCTCTAACATTGACGTTTTAGTTAAAAAAAACATGGTGTTGGATCCTACGTTGAAGCTAAGGCTTAATTTTTATATCATATGCTAATTTTTATTAGTTTTTTCTTAGTAGTTTCTTTTTCTACAATTTTTCGTTGGCTTAAATAAGCTTTAAATCTTTATATTTTTCTACTTTTTTGAAATAGGTCCCTATTTCGTTTGTTTTTGAGTTTTTCCTCTCTCAGTTGTCTTTCGTCCTTTTGAATAATCTTCACTATTAAATAATTTTTGTTAAGTATCTAGTGACCTATTAAATTCCAAATGAGTTTATATTACATTCATTTTTTTTATATGTATGAGAACAAAATTACAAAATTACAAAAATAAATTAAATTTATACAAAAAAAAAATTGTAACGTCACAAAACTCTTGTATGTGCTTACAAATGAATTGTAAGTATCTACAAAACATTCTTATGCACCGATTCTTCCCCCAACAACCTCTGAGTCGAGTCACTAAAAAAATTGCAATTCTCACTATCATACACCAATGCATTTCAATGAAAAGAAAAAAATAACAACAATTATGGCACCTACTAACAATCACTAAACGAATAGAGTTTGCTGCAACCATGACGTTGACTCTGCACATGACCTGCACCCACCCACTCATCATACTACATTCAGGAATTTTGTAGAAAAGTAAAAAAGTAAGACAAAAGTGGATAGCCAAGAAAAAGAAACTCTTTGTTTTATGGATTTTGCATACCAAGCGAAAACAAGAAAAGGGGATGTTTACATAGATTGGGCTTTGTGACGTTACAATTTTTTTTTTGTATAAATTTAATTTTATTTTTCAATTTTGTAATTTTATTATTCTCACACATGTGAAAAAAAAACACAAAAATGACATAGACTCATTTGACATTTAATAAGCCACATAAACACTTAAAATAAACTACTTAACAGTAAGCTTATTCAAAATGATAGAAAACAACTGAAGGATAAAAAACTAAAAAAAAATAGAATAGAGACTTATTTCAAAAAAATAAAAAATATAAGAACTTCAAATTTATTAAAACCTTTTTCTTTTAATATACATAAATTCACTAAATAAAAATTTATCATAGAAATAGAAAGTAAACAATAACAGCAAACACACTAATACTTGAAAATACACTTTAACGAAAACTAAACCACTTAACAAAGAATGAGAAAGAAAGAACAACATTTACAATCCTCTACAGCAGCTTGTGTGCCATTGTCAGGTTAAGAAAATATTTGAGATTATTAGAATATAAAAATGAACAATTTGAACAACATACAAATAAAAAAAATCTAAAAATCTAATGATTTAACATTTTGAATTGAAGATGATGTTTACTTATATATGACATGACATGTTGATAACTCATTAGTAAAAACTTCTTCTTTGTTTGTCTATTAGACTAAGTACCCGTCTATTGTCTGGTTCATACGTAGAACATTATACATTCCAAACTTTACATGTGAACTAGAGGGCGTTGACAAATAATTTTTTATCCCTAATAAGAATCCCATCAAGCTTCACCCCAAAAGAACGAGAATCATTGATGCCTTAGAATCTAGCGAAATCGAATCGTGCTCCCTTTTCTATCACTTTAATTTATTTGGGATGCATACCTCAGTCACATTACCTTATTTTTTAAAGACTCCACATCTTTTTGGATCCAAAAATTCCAAGGAAGCTCGTGAAAAAGTAGGAAAAATGCTCATCTCCTTCTATTTTTGTCACCCCACGATGGTAACCTTTCAATAATGGACTATACGTACCCTTACCCCTGACCTCCCTCCACTTGCCACCCTAGCTCCTTTAGTCTCTCCAATGGCTTTGTGTCAATTGTTTGTTTATTGTTTCATCATTCATCCACCATAATTTAACCAATTTTTATAAAAATGAAAAAAATATATCAAATATAACAATTTATGATTAAATGATAATGTGATTTTATTTTTTTACATTATTAATGTATTATAATTAAATTATTAATTAATTGAAAAAGTAAAAAAAGCATCTCAATAGTTTTATAAGTAAATTTTTTAAAAAAAAACACAATTCGTTAACAAATTTAACATTTCTAATTTTTTTTCTTGTAAAATAATTAGAAAGATATAGTGTATAAGACAAGAATTGTATGTTTCCGCATTAAATACAGTAAGCAACGTGAAATAGACAAAAAATTTATGTAGTTGGTCTGATGGCCGATGGAGCAATTTATTACGTGAAAGGTGGGTACGTACATGATCAATCAGTCCTCCAAATATTGATGAAGAATTAAGAAGAGATCTTATAAATTAAATGTTCGTCTTTCCTAGGTAATTGCTCTAATGTTCTCCTCCACATTAATTATTTCTCTCTTGATGAATTCTCTGGTTGGTTTTTGGCGGAAGTAATAGCAACAAATTCTGCCCAATAATACATGTTGCAGAGGCTGCGTGTTGTTTTTATTGAAACTGAAGTTAATTAGCTTTATCTTATAAAAAGAAAAGAAAAACTAGTAACACCTAACAAACTCATGATCCCCGTGGAATTTGCTGAGACAATCCTGCCAATGTTAGTGCTAGTAGCAGGTCAACAGTTTCCATCAGCATTTCAGATCCTGCTGTCTGTTACTGTATAAAAAATAGTTAATGCACACTCATGTAGAGAGAAAGAGTAGGAAATATAAATGTGATGAGAAATATTATCTTCTTATAACAATAAGTGTTGTCTTAAAACGTTAGTACATAACACTTATTTAAAAATATTAATAAAAGTTAAAATATCATTGAGACTTCATTTATTTTCCTACCCGATATTTATTATGGAACAGAAATAGTATAATGTGATAAGTTGAACAAAATAAAAATAACAATAATTAGATATATGTAATGTGTATCATTTTCGCGTAATATTTCTCTTTATATGATGTTTGGATTCATACACTAGGTATGTCTATACATGGAGCATAGCATGGTTCGGATGCATATACTAAGTGTATATCTATGCCACGTGGTTAGGATAAATACACCAGGTATGCTCGCTTGGACATGGTATATGCATTCAGGAAATATGCTTTTTTGTACTTTTGTTTCGACGCAAAAATCCTTAATTGTCCATGCAAAGTAATCATAGACCTGATAACACAGAGAATCGATGGATGGCTACAAAAACAGGAAATAGTAAAAAAAAAAAAAAAAAAAAAGTAGAAATAACTAGTTGCTTTAGCTTCACCATGGAAAATTAATTATTTTCTTCTCACCGTGAAGCTGTTTGAAACATATAAATAATTAAAGATGTCAGACCTCTTCTTTCCAAAAATAAATAGCTCCTGATGGAGGTGGAAAACCAAAAGGAAAACATTCCATACACCAATCCTCTTAAATGACATTTACGTCTAGTTGATGCGTCTCTAACTCTTCAACGAGAGAAAGAGGACAAATTTTTTAATTGGTTGCAGGGTAATGACTATGATGTTAATTGAATCACATTGCTGCAGTGCTTTGACGTGATTAAAATGACTTGATTGAAATAAATAGGGTTTAGGACCACTATCGACCATAGCAAAGTTGAAGTTGTGGGATTTACTGGAAAATTAATTAACTAGCTGGGACTTGGCCATTAATACAATGAAGAAGTGCTGTGAGGAGCTGGTTCGTATAATTTTGATTGGCAAACAAGAAAAGCAAGTCCATTACGATATCTTCTATTGAATTCGTGGAAATAGTAGCTCAAAATAATTAGCATTTGAAAGAACTGACCACATATCCATGTGGGAGGAGTTATAGTTCATCTCTTTGCCAAAACTAAAAAGATATTCTAATTTAATGATTTAAATAATCCTGTTTCCCCCACCTTCCCAAAAAAAATATTTCTATTTCATATTTATTTCCTTCACTAATTTATTTTTTTTCTCTTAAAATTAGCATTTTAATCAATGCATTGCACTGAATAAATATATTTTTATATAAGTAAAATTCATAATAAATGAATATTT
>JAMLFT010007529.1:0-14692 GCA_026544285.1 Pachyrhizus erosus | reverse complement strand
TTTTTTACAAATTATGTTTTGTAGGAGTTAACTTTAATTTATAAACAATTTTATTTTTATTTTTATTTTTTTTCTTAAAAAAAAATTAGATAAATTTATCCCAACAAAATCTTATTTTTATAAATAATGGTCCTCTCTTTGATTTGTTTTTTATTGAGTATTTTTTTCTGGTTTTAAATTAAATAAAATGAAACCATAAAAATTGGCCTTTTCATATTGGCAACTTGTTCTGCCTCAGAGACATGGAAAAAAGACAATGAACAATATTCACACGAGGATCTTTGTGGTAAATGTCTAACCTCAATTATCATAGTCCTTTGATACCAACTGGAAGTGACAAATCAATCTAAAGAAATGTTAACATTACACCTGAAAAATAGGTACATAGAAAGGTGACGGAGTACAATTTAGAAACAAATCATTCTATGATCACGGGTAAGATTAAGAACACACATCTTGAAGTGTGCAATCTGAATACGCAACCAACGGTCAATCAATCACTGAAGTTAGGAATAATAAGCACAAATCACTTTCACTGCATATTATGAATCTGAGATAAACGAACCACTTTCTGCTGAATGCTAATCAAAAAGTGGAAAATAATTGCACGAGCTTGTGCCAATCAATCAGTTTGTATTGGGTTAGTTTGTTAATTCAGGATGAGTTAGGTTTTGAACATCCCTACTAACAGGTTAGGCTTTTTTGGGAGACAATTTTCCTTGAAAAGAAATGCTAAGGTAGCTGATATTTGAAGTTTAGTTTGAGTGCTTAAGCATTAAACATTTTTTTCTGCTTTTAGTCTGAGTTTCTTATGCATCTTACTTCATATATTCTGGAAACTGAGTTCTTGAAATTTGTCACTATAGGAATGCGTATAAAAATTATGTTGGTCATTGCAGGTTCTAAATTGCCATGAATCTTCCATCTATATCTTAGCACCATTGAGATATGCCACTGTTTATGAATGTTCAGATGCAACAATAGTTCTAGGAGCAGTTGGCAAGGTAATAACTAGTAGCTTTGTACCTGTTTTTAAAAGGAACATAATGATTCTATGCATATAGAAGGATCAATTGTAGAATTTGTTTTCCTACTGGAATATTGGAAACAATATTATGTTATATTTTAAATGGTATGGTGACATACAAGGAAGATGATACTGATATGATGATAGCTGTCAAGTGGGCTTGCCTTCAAGTGAATGAGATTGCCTTAGAATTAAAGTCGTATAATCCTAAATCAAACTTATCTCGTAAGTTAAAGTTAACTGATGCATTTGCATAAGCTCCCACATCTAACTTCTTTGCAAGTTGAGGTGCATAAATGGGTTTTAGCTTATGGAAGAAATTTGATTCATTTGACCTCTTCATTTTCTTTTCTTTTCTTTTCTTGCAAGTATTCATTTAGAAGTTTATTCAAATTGAGCCTAGATATTTCATATTTCTTACCAATCTAACCTTGAATATCATCAATTCCCAAGAAATGCTATAACCAACATATTTTGATGCCTAACATTATTCGAATGCGAAGTTTCTTTTGCCACTGTTTCTTCATTACAAGAAATTTGGAAGGAATATTTTTCTCATTTGGTTTTGCTTCAGTGAATCTGTGCTCGGTGAACAGCACTTCCAGATATATGAGAAGTGCAATGCACATTAATCTGTTGTTGTTGGATGAAAATCAGGCCATTTTGATTATTTTTACTTAAACTGATTGTCATCCACATATAACACCTTTCAACAAGGTACTTTCAAGTGTCTTTTTTGTTCATTACTCTTGGATGGTTCACCCTTCTGGATTCATTTGCCTGCATTTCAAAGAACAGGTGGCTCCCTATAATACTTTTTACCCTCAATTGGAGGAGCATATGAATGAAGTTGGAATTGTGCCCATAGTGAACCGATGGAATGAACCTCTAGCATTGGGCATGGTTGATCCCCATGATTCATTATCTCATCCAGCAGGTGTCTCTGATGTTCAAGCTGAGTCTGCTGCACAGGTGGACCCCGATCAGTTCACTAATTTTGTGGTAAGGACGTTATTCTTATACTGACTTATAGGGAAAATGGCTTTTATTTTTAAATACTTGTCACATTTAATGGATTTCAATAATGTTCACTGTTGGCTGGTATCTTGTTTAGTAAATTTTCTGAGATGAAGAGTGTTCAAGATCCATATGTCTTTCCTTATTTAGTCATATGCTTTGTTTTTGGTCCATGCTGTTGGCACAGATTCCAAGCTGGTTAGGAGGAGAGTCCACTAGGTCTACAAAGACAATCCATTTACATTACCAGATGCTTATATGGCATCTCAACATAAGAATGTATGTACTGTGTCAATTAAGTGATATATTAATGATTGGATTTTCAAATTTTTTGGTGATCAAACTGCAAAAAGCTGTATTTTAAGTGAAACGTGTATTCATTTGAATGAAATTGTATCTTCTCTGCAGCATAAAACTTTAGGGGAGATACGACAACTCTTAAGAGAAGCAGCTTTAGAGGAGAGTCGCAAACGAGAACTGTCATCTGCACTTCATTTATACTTCAAGGACTGGTTATATGGTAACCAACTTTCTTTTTTGTTATTGCCTTTTATTCTAACATATCTAACTTTCACCTTTACAATGAACATTCTGTCATCCAATTTAAGCAGTTTTTATTCTTATTTTTTGTATAACCTTGAAGTTGAAACCAATTTCATTCGATAGTCATGCAACAGTCAATATCACTACAATTGGGCAGTGATACCACAGAATTTTCCATTTTCTTAATTAATATAGCATTGGCCATTTGGTGTGTCTTCCTGTGCCTTGGATGAGATACAGTTTACCGTCACACATAAATCATGATCTCTTTTTAAGTTTTAATCAAGCAACCATAGTATCATATATTCTATTAGTCATATGATTGAGCAATATTCATGGTCAATGTTTCAATAAGAAACATTGCTTTTGATGGATTTGAGTTTCCTCTTGGTGAAGGAACACCTGCATCCTTTTTGGGCAGATCGAGCAATAATCACCTTTGCTACGTTCCCTGATTTAAGCATACATACATCCATATTTATAACATAACATAGGTTTCATATATTTTATACTATCAATGCTAGTTGCTGATAAGAGATAGCTTAAGGGAGGAGATAAATGTTAATGCTTAAAGTAAATCTAAATTAGTCTCTGTTAGAAGGCAAATGATGGGAATATAAATGGAGAAGTTTGGTACAGAGCTGGCTGCCCTAATTATTGTCAAGAGGAAGCTAAGAAGACAATGCTAATAATTTGTTTTGTGTTGTGGCAGCTTCGGGAAACATTCGTCAGCTTTATTGTCTACAAGGCGATTGATCTTTGTCAGACAATGCAATGGCGCAGTTAATGGTACAGGAACATCGTTTTTGGCTTCCTTTTTGAACTTCCTCTTCAATTCCTCTAGCCAATAGGTAGCTGAGATCAGATCAGATGACATCGGCGGTGCACAGAATCGAATGAAAATACAGTTGCAAATCTGATTGTAATATTTTTTGTTTGTGAAAATAATTACTGTAATATTTTGTTAGCATAAATTAATAGCCTTTGTGAAAAATTCCAGCTGCCAACATCTAGTGTACTGCATTTCACGTCTTCCAACTTAGAGTTGTTCCATTTAATTAAACAACCCGGGATTTTCTGTTGGGTCCTTAACGTGTCTGATTTAATCCAAATGATAGCCACACCAAAAAACAAAATTAAAATAGAATATATTATTTTATTCGTTCTATTCCAACCAATAAACTTCATCTCAAAGTAAAAAATGTACTTTGAACTTTGTAGAGATAAATCATTATTATAATCAGAAATTGAAAAATCAATAATATTATATTATAATAAGATTTAATTATGATAATTTTACATTAAATACACTCACTTTATAGAGTCAAAATTTGAATGAGTTGACAAAATCTTTCAATTAGTTATATATTACAAATTAATTATTTTAAAAGTTTAATTTATTAGAATAATATGATGAAAATCTATTAGACATGAAGCGCATCATATCACAAGCATCAGAATCAGACTATGCAAATCATAGTGCACCTTTCTTCAATCCAAGAATGATACCAGAAGAAAAAAAAAAAAGCTATCTTCAAAGGAAAACTACAACAGCAGTGTAAGTACAGATGAAGACAATCTAGCGGGTTGTCCTAATAACGTATATTCGAAATAAGTGGTATCTTGAACATTAGAAATGGACAGACGCCTTGCTTAACGGAGAATACTACCAGTGGGATAAACAATTTGGTTCCTTGGTCATTATAACCATACTGAACTCTTCCATCACTTTATATTTCTTGTCTTTTTCTTCCTCAATTCTAATCACACGTTCCTTAATCATGCAACATGCATAATGAACGCGGAAGAACAAAATTAGGAAAGACTATAATGAAAGTTTTCCTTGGATTATCATTTATCACCAAACCAGCTTTGCCTGCATTCTGCAACTCCGTGGACCCAACAGAATCAAATGCCCCTACATAATGGAAATAGTTCAGTTTCTTATACTAAAAGATGCATTTACTTCTAAAATTAAGGCAAGGAATTACAAAACCTGGTTTTACTGTTTGAAGGTCAGATGTTATCCATGCTACATTTAAGAAACCAGCTTCCTCTAACTTATTTTCTGCTGCTGCAGACCTTTACAAAGAATAAAGAAGACCTCAAATTCATAGATCAGGCTATTAAAACTCGTTGCAAGTACAGTGAAAATTCAAGTCATGCAAATTTATAGGAATTTGATCCATCATTTTGACCCCACATGCAAGACATCTTGAAGTCCTTGTGGATGACCAACATAATTTACTCAATTTGACTCTTAACATTCTTGAAGATTTACACAGAATAGTGTGTTAGTTCAGAAGGGATTTAGCAGCTCAATTCACTCTTGTTACCGGCAAACTATTACCAAAACTCATTGATTGTGGCTATGTGTGGATAATCATTTAAAAAAATATTTACTATTAATTTTTATAAAATAAAAAAGGACATGTATATCAACAAAAAGGTTCATATGTTGGCCAAATATGTTTCAATATGTAACTCTAATTTTTTTATTTTTATTTTTTAAATTTACTTTAGTTCTTACTCATCATTGAACCAACCTAGTACTTATGCATAAATTAATATCAACTTTACACTTACTTTAGGTTTAATAAAGTTAACTCATGTTGCTTTTATTCTTCTATTTCCTGTTAGTGTTTATTTAGAAATTTATCTAAATATGATCCGGATTTGTTAAGAATCCTCAAACTCACATAATGCCTGTCCTTGTTAGTAAATTATTTAGGTAATCGTGTTTATTGAGAACTTTATCTAAATATGTTTCTTTTCTTTCTTTAGGGTAAAGTATTGGTAATGAGGTTCAAATCTCATGCAAACTACCCAATCAAGGTTCTCATCATTAGCCAAATTCGAGTGGCTTGAATAGGAAAATTTAAATCAGAGTGAGGCTAAAATTGACGATGGAGATTATTACATACTTAAACTCCCTTCCATTCAGTTGATTTGCTCTAGTAAAATGAGTTCAAGTGCAGCTCTCCTTTCTCATTCTAAACTCTTGAGATGTCATGCATATGATATTCTCTGGCAGTATTCTGTCTCCATTTTAACAAAGTTACCATAAAATTCTCCTACATGGAATGCTTTTAAAATCTTGAATGATGAAATTCTTTAAATAAATAGTTACATAGGCTCTCTTGGCAGTGGCACTAAAAATATTATGCAGAACGTTGAAGCACGAAACTCATCAATATATAGGCAATGGTCTTGGTCTTATTACATAAAACATACTCGACTAAGCTGAGATAAAGACAGCCTTAGTTGGCCTACAATGTCATGAAAAAAGTTGAAGAAAAAAGCCAACTTAAAAGTTTGGTGAAAGTAGGAAATTTCCCCGAGAACGAATAAAGACAGGGTAGTTTGCAAGACATGCCATTAAACCTTTCCCTTCAAGTGCATTTTTGACATATTTTTATTTATATATATATATATATACAGATTTCCAAATTTTCAGCCTCATCCCTTTTCACACCATCTTCAACATTCTAAAATCAGAAAATGAGTCTCCAAAGCAACCTCCTATCTCTTTTGGTTCCCCTGGCCGCAGTATTTGTATCTTTGTATCTCATAAATCCAATTCCACAGTTTCTCAACAACTTCACATATTTCAGTCTCACAACTTTGTCACCATCGTCTGCATACTTGGCAAAACCTTTAACATGGAACTTCCACAAACACCATCATCATCGACACCCTGATAGCGGCAGTACCGATTCCATTTGTGATGATTTTCCACCGGGAATTCCACCTCCAAATACCAATACCACTTCGTATCTTTGTGTTGATCGAAAAGGGTGTTGTAATTTCACAACAGTTCAAGCGGCTGTGAATGCAGTTCCAGATTTTAGTGTCAAAAGAACCATAATATGGATAAACAGTGGCATGTACTAGTAAGTTGGTCCTCATCATTCATCAAACAAACCTCCTTTTAAGCTTTCCTTGTTTTGTTTCGTTGGACTTGAATCACTTGACACGTGTTTGGAAATTCTTTTAAAGGAAAAAAATAACTTCATTTTCTAAAACTAAAATTTGATAAAAAAAAATAAAATTTACATCTATTATCAGTATAAACTGTTACTCGATAAAAAAATAATTATTAACATAACATTTAAAATAATTATTATAAAAAATTACAAACTTTCTTACATAACATTTGTGATTTTATCGCACATAAACTAATGAAAGTCATCAATCATATCATGACATTTATTTTGGACAGTGAGAAGGTTATGGTGCCCAAAACCAAACCCAACATTACATTTCAAGGACAAGGCTATACTTCAACTGCAATTGCATGGAATGATACCGCATTGTCCGCAAATGGAACATTTTATAGTGGCTCTGTACAAGTTTTCGCCTCCAATTTCATTGCTAAGAACATAAGCTTCATGGTGAATAATAATTTTTATTTGTATGTCTATAATATGTTACAATGACATAAACACTAACACTAAGACTAACACTAACAAGTTTGTACTTGAAATAGAATTTAGCACCAATGCCAAGTCCCGGGGCAGTAGGGGCACAAGCAGTAGCTATTAGAGTATCGGGAGATCAATCTGAATTTAGGGGTTGTGGATTCTTCGGAGCCCAAGACACTCTTCACGATGATAAGGGTCGTCATTACTTCAAAGATTGCTATATCCAAGGCTCCATTGACTTCATATTCGGCAATGCAAGGTCACTCTATGAGGTATCCTTATCTCAATTAATATTCCTACCTACCATAGTAATTTCATTTGATATTAATTTTTGTTGTATGATATTATTATTTTATGTACAGAATTGTCAAATGGTTTCTATAGCGAATCCGGTGCCCCCAGGACAAAAGAGTATAAATGGTGCTATTACAGCTCATGGTAGAGTTTCAGGGGATGAAAATACAGGATTTGCATTTGTTAACAGTACAATAGGAGGATATGGCAGAATATGGTTGGGTAGGGCATGGAGACCTTATTCTCGTGTTGTTTTTGCCTTCACAATAATGTCAGATATCATTGCCCCTGAAGGTTGGAATGATTTCAACGACCCTTCAAGAGATCAGTGAGTGTACAAACAAACTCTTAATTAAAAATGGAACATATGTAAATTCAAACTTAAGGCTTCTTTTTTATATATATCCAGGTAAATTCTTTTTGTAAAAAATAATTTTTTTTTTCTTTCTTGATTCCTAAATATGCTGTGTTTTCACACATCCAGCTCAAACAAATTCAACGTGCGTTTTTTTTAGCATAGTTGATAACATAGAAGGTTTGCTTGAGTTGTTCTGCCCTTTTATATAAAATATGTCAACAATAACTTAAAATAAATGCATACTATATAGTGAGAACTTTGATTTAGTTAAAACCAACTTCTCATCGATTTTTTTTTAATATCATAATGAAAATAAATTTCTCCTCAAAATTAACTTCTTAACAATGTTTTATGTTTCTTTTTTAAGTAGGAACTTGAGGTAACGTGATTGTGCACCTATATGCTAATCATTTGTGCTAGAACTGTAGAAAACAAAAGCATATAGATGGGAGGTTAATTGTCGTGTGCTATAATGTTGCTCAATCATTAAATAGTTAGGTAAATATGAGTTATGACTTATGAGACCCACGAGCCAATCAAAATTTTAAATTATTGATTTTTTTATTTAAATAGTTTTTAGATAACAAAGTTTAGTATTACTATTATTATTAGAATTTTTTTAAAAAAATATTAATGCTCACTATTTCATGTTATAAGAAATTAAACTATTCAATTTTCACAAAAAGAACTTTGCTAATTAAACTAGAAATACTAATTCAAATAATGAACAACTTAATTACATTCCCTTTTTTTTTCGAAAGATGCTTAATATATACTGTCTTTTTTGGTACTTTAAACAATTTTAATATAAACAAGATTCTTAAAGATCTTTCTCCCTCTTGATCAGTAACAATTCTTAGCATAATGGACAGCTAGTTTTCAACCTCCATTATCAATTCTGTAACTTCAAGAGATGAAATATAATTTTGAATAAATTTCCACAGCTAATAATATAAAGACGTTTGAAACTTGGTTGCATTTTTTAAAAATAGAATGTTTAATATTATTTTTCATAAACACTATATAAAAGTGTAATATTACTGAACACATAGATCAATTAATATAAAATTATTTTAATTTAATCATAAATCTCAAGATCAAATTTTAATAATATAGTTACAGTATCTAATTTAAATATAATTATCTCTTATAAAAGATACACATAGTTTATATAAAAAATATATATAAAAGTGCAATAAAGCTTAGGAGGCTCATTGATATTTATTAGCTATCATTATACATTTACATTAAAATAGTTACAATACTTATTTATCGCTTAAGGAATTTTTTTTTTTGTTTTTTGTTATTGCAAGAGAGTATATTTTAAAATTATAAACACGGGTAATTCAAATTAAGCACCTCTCGAAAAAGAAAATTACTCTAAAATTGTTGAATGGATGTTTATCCTTTTATTGTATAGGTATTAGTTATATATGATCAAACAAGAAGAACAAAATTGTTTTTGGTGTTTGCATGCAGGACTATTTTCTATGGAGAATACAATTGCTCGGGGCCGGGGGCTAATACGAACTCCAGGGCACCTTATGTACAAAAATTAAATGAAACACAAGCTTTGGGATTCCTCAACACAAGTTTTATTGATGGAGACCTATGGTTGGAAACTTCCATATAAGCTAACCTTCCCATACCCAAGTCCATTCCCTATTGTTTATTCTTTTTCCATTCATACAAATGGGAAATAAATACAAAATTACAAAGAAAGGGGGAACATAGATTATAGACATAATTCATTGAATTGTGTATACTTTAAAGAGACCAATTATCAATAATTATTATTTATTATATACCTTCTATATCTTTCATCATCATCATACCCGTTGTATACGTACTCACACAGATATATGAATTTTATAATTTAAGTCAAATCTTCTTAAAATAAAACTTGTAAAATAATTCAACTTCTCTTGCTTTTTGCCTTCACAATAATGTCTGATATCATTGCCTTCACAATTGTTATAAGTTCATACTAAATACACTCACCAGAGGAGTTAAAATTCAAGTGTCTTAACAAAGTCATTCAATATATTACAAATTATTTATTTAAAAGTTGGACTTATTAGAATAGTTTCATGGGTTGCTCAGGTAACTACCACATTCATTCATTTAAGGCGATTTTATAACCCTGCATTCAAATACCTCTAAAGGGACCTCTCACGTGTCAATATTTGTTGGTTTATATTTGTGTTAATGTTTAATCTACCTTTTATTAAGCCTTTTCCTTAAGAAGCTATGCCAAACAAATTTTTGAAAAGTTCTTAAGAAAATTCAGTAACTTAATTTGGAGGAAATAAAAGTAAAATACTTTAAAAAAAAAGCAAAGAAACTTCTAGGAAAAAAAAAATTGGCTTCCCTTATCTCTTTCTCTCTTTATTCTCTCTTGTATTGTCTCTTTTAAATTAAAAGAAATAAATACTAACAAATATTTTAAAGCTCCTGTTTTAAACTTTAACATTAAAAAACTTTTAAACTAAAAAAAGTTAAGTCAAATATAAATTAAGTAACGTGTGAATTTGTCTTTAATAAATGGGATAGTAAAATAAATCAATAGAATTATTAGAATAAATATGACAATATCTGAGATACAAAAGTGAAAACAGATAGTCATTATTAGGATAATAAATTTATTTTAAAGAAAGATGTAAAAAATTTAATAAATTATTATAATAAAACTTAAAATCTAATAATTTAAATTAATAATAAATATAACATTTATAATATGAATTTTTTTTAAAAGTCTTAAGTGATCGACAGACTTATTAATGCATCTTTCTGGATGAATACTATTAGAATTGTTTTAACTCTTTTCAGAGCAATTTCAACGCCATTTTTTATTTCTTAAGCTTAACTAGTTTTAGCATTAGAGTAAGTGATTTGACGAAACTTATTTTAACAGAGTTGTTAATGTAAACAATGTTGCTTTAACAAATTTTAACAATAAAAAATATCTTTTCAATAAATAAATTCAATTGAACTCATTTAAACAACTCATCATGTTAAAAAAAAAAGTAAATTTTTTTTAAGTGCAAGGTGTGTAGCAACTCAGCAAATAATTTAGCACTACAGATACTCTAAGATGGATCCTACTATGTCATATTAATTTTAATAACTTCAGTAATTTTTCACTTTAATAGTAACACTTTAAAATCTTAAAACAAGTTTCACAAGTTACCTCACATATTTATATTTTTTTAATAGGTCTTACGAGAAATAATTTTTTATGTTAACCAATTCTTGTGAAAGAATTGTTCTTAGATTAACTTCTATCTCATTGGTTCCAATGTTAAAAGTATATATAAGAACTGGTTTTTTAGTTTAACAATCTCATAAGCAACTCCTATTTGAAATGCTCTGACACTCAACTCTCATTACAAAATCTGTTGAACATGAAGCACGTATACAGCATCATATCTTGAGCATCAGAATCAGACTATTATGAATCTTAGTGCACTTTTCTTTAATACAAGAAGGAAACAAGAGGAAAGAGCTATCTTCGAAGGCAAACTACATCAGCAGTGAAAGCATAGATGAGGCAATCTAGCGGATTATGCTATCCAGTACAAGCCAACATATTGTCCTAGTAAAGTAAATTCGAAATAACTGGTATCTTTAACACTGGAAATTGGTATAAGTCTTGCTTAATGGAGAATACTACCAGTGGTAAAAACCATTTGGTTTCTTGAGCATGATAACCATATACTCACTTTACTAACTCTTACATTACTTTATTCACATTTCATGTTTTCTTGTTCCTCAATTCTAGTCACACGTTCCTTAATTATGCTACATTCATAATGAGTGAGGAAGAACAAAATCAAGAAAGATTACAATGGATTTATTAGGCTTAGCCTGTAGGGGCCAATTGGAATAGCTTCTCTGCTTGATCAGGGAAGAATGTAATGAATAAATATGCACCTGAAAATTTCATTTAAATAAAATCAATACAAGCATAAAAAATAGTAATACAAAGATGTTGAAAAGAAGAAAAGAAAAACTTACAAACAAGAATAGTTCCCAACACAGTTGAGATTTTTCCTTGGATTGTAACCAAACCAGCTTTGCCGGCATTCTCCAACTCCGTGGACCCAACGGAATCAAAAGTCCCTAAAGAATACAGATATTTAATTTGTTATCCTAAAAAGATAAGTTAACTTCTAAAAAAAAGTCAAGTAATTACTAAACCTGGTTTTACAGTTTGAAGGCCAGATGTTATGCATGCTATATTTTCAAAACCTGCTTCCTCTAACTTACTTGCTGCTGCAGCAGACCTTAAAAAGAAGAAAGAAAATCTCAAATCCTTATATTTGGCAATTAAAACTTAATGCAAATACAGTGGAAATTCAAGTCTTGCAAATTTATAGGAATTTGATGCATCTTTTGTCCCCACATGTAAGACATCTTGAAGTCCTTGAGGTAATGACTAACATAATTTGCTAAAATCAACTCCTAAATATCAGCATATACCTTCAGGTGGTTTGCTAAAGAAAAAGAATTCTAGTGCAGCTTCCTTTCTCATTTTAAACTCTAAATAAAGTTTCATGCATATAATCTTTTCTTTAGCATCATTCTATCTCCCATTTTAATGAAGTTATCATGAAATTCTCTTACATGGAAGGCTTTACAATTCTTGAATGATGGACTCTCAGCTTCTCTATATAAGTCTATAGAGGCGAGACGTTGGTAGTTTGACACGAAAAACATTTAAGCTGAACGTTGCATGGAACTAGTTCATATATAGACCACCTTAGTTGGCCTACAATGTCATAAATAGGTTGAAGAAAAACAGGCAATGAAACTACAAGGATGAGTACAAATTTCTTAGATTATCCCAGAACGGAACCGTACTTGAAATATCTTGTACCCCTCTCTTCACAATGAAAACAAAATACAAATACTTAGTTTGTGGCTCTCTGTGTCAAAAACCAGATCATCCTAAAACTTGAGCTATTTGGCAAAAGTCAAAACATTTCTTTTGTCATCAATACCTTTTTCAATGAGTTCATATTTCAAAGCTAGCGTGCCTGCAGAACACACTCTCAAATACAATGTGCATTTAGCATTTCTTCTAACCCATACCCTCATAGGATAGCACTGCCATCTCTTCTTTCACTGTTAAGTGACCAACTGGCAAACCAAAGCTACATCTCCTCCTTGTTCTTTATCATCTAACATTTAGATTTTAGACTGTACATAGTGATTATATTACAGAATTGTATTCCGAGTATGTAATTTTGGAAGCCAATCATAAATAAAGAACAAACGAACTAAAATCAGAGCTGAGGTCTCCCAAGTTCTAAGAAGGTGAAGTTAAGGACCTAAACATATCAATACAAGCTTCCTGTCAACATGACCATGGACAATTGGGTAGGAAATCATAAACAAACCTCAGTCCTTCCTGACATACAACCAAGAGTTTACTTTCAGGCGAAAACTGGCTCTTAACAGATTGTACAAAATCAGGATTTGGCTTAGTGAATGGTAACCCAAAGAACAACCCAGAAAAATTATTGTGCAGCTGCCTCTTTATAATAGTACCTACAGAAAGTGAATGTGATAAAGTAACAAAATCGAAGCAGAAAAGATGCAGACATAAAATCTTTGGGAAATAGAAATTCCATACCGGGATCATTGTCTTTGTTTTCAACAAAAAGAGGTACATGACTACAAGATTTTATGCGAGCTCGCTCAAACTGAGTTTTGTCCCGCACATCAAGAACCGTGTATCCATCCACTTCTACAAGTTCCTTAGCTTTTTCAGCATTCACATACTTCACTTCTGCTTTTATTGCCAACCTTCTCCTTCTACTTCCAGATAGTTTCCCTGGCACGGCCCTTGCGTTGTGAGTTTTTAATACCAACCAACACGTCCCTAAGTTGCTGAAAACACTACCTTAATCCATCACAACCATGTCCACATAGATTTTCAAACATTAACTGAACTTTCCCTTCCCAACCAACATGGTTAATTTGTGAGGCAGAATATAAAAAAAATAAAAAAAAATAGAGTTGCTTGTTTATGGTTTTGTTATGCTATTCACTATAACCATTGAAGATGTTAAATAAAAATCAAACACGAGACGAGTTAGTTACCTGGAAGAGGAAAGACCGGAGGTGTAGAAACCAGTTCCTGCCATTGTATGAGATTGTTTGTCACTCTTATCTGTGCCGGTGAAGTAGGCTTTCAAAGCTGATCTCACTCAAGCCACCTGTTAAATTTAGTGGGCCATGAAATTTGTGATCAGCAATGGTTTTCTGCCATGTGGAAAATATCTATGATCCGAGAAACATGTGCTTCTCTAATCTTAAGCCTTGAAGATTCTACAACATTACAAAACCTTTTCACTCATTCACGGGTACCCACTATGACCTTGCTGGTGTTTTAGCTCAAAAGTATAACATTTTGTGTATTTTTTTATAACACTGAAGTTTTTAAATATTTTTTTGAAAATTTGTTTTAAAAATTAAGAAAGTAATTTTGTTTCTAAATAAACTGTAGTAAATAGTTATAAAACATTCTGCTAAAGAAGTCACTGAACCATTCATTAATTGCAGCCATAGTATGAGACAAAAGAAAAAGAACTAATAACCTTCGAGAATTAGAGTTATAAATATACGCGTGGTGTAACGTAAGTAATGAAACAGGTAAATTTTAATCTGCTGTACGGTAGAGTAAAATAAATTATTCATATCAGATCGAAGTTAAATTTTATTCGTTATTATTATAAAATTTATTATATTATTATCCAAATATTGTTATGTGATAAAAAAAAAACTAATAGCAAATCAAAATAAATTTCTACATACTCTTTCATGTATTATCGAGAGTCTTTCAATTTAGGATGAGTCTCTTACATTGTGTTTGGTATGGGGAGAAGAAAATGAAAAGGAGAAAATAGATAGATAAAAAAATAGAATAAAAATAAAAAATTGTTTATTTGAAGATAAATAAAAAGAAATAAAAAAATAATTAAATTAAAATTATTTAATAGATAAAAAATAAAAAATAATATT
>JAMLFT010007528.1:0-14694 GCA_026544285.1 Pachyrhizus erosus | reverse complement strand
AGAAATTATTATATCAAATGTAGCTCAATAGTTTATTTTATTAATATGTAAGTTATCGAATTACTTATATTTTGAAAAAAAAATTATACCAAAAATTATTAATTTTTATAATATAAAAATGTGTCATATACTAATTTTTAAGGTAGTTTTATCTCATCTTTATTCGTAATGAATTAAAAGAAATGTTCATTAGATGAATTAACAAAAAGATATAGTATTTTCATAATTATTAAATGAATGAGAAAAAATATACAATATTTTCATGAGTTTTTCAAAATGAGAAGATAAGAGAAAAAGTAATAGGGTGAAAAAGATGACAGTACAATAAAATAATTAAAAAATAATAAGAATAAAAAATAATTATCATTATAAAAAAGATGATAATAAATAATTTAATTTAATTAGTATAATAACAAAACTTAACATGTAGAATATGACAAGGTTACACATTATATATATTGAGAGCAAGCAAAACATGTCCATGAAAATAGGGTGATATTTTCACAATGTTTTTTAGTTTTTTCATGTTTTGAGAAGAGTGAGAGTGACAAAGAATAAGTGTGACACGTCGTTTAAATTCCCTTATCAATTTCAAGTGAAATATATTCTCTTTAGAATTAATTTTTTTAGTTAGAGATAAAAAATCAAAGTTTTGTAGATTCGTTTAAACTCCCTTATCAATTTTAAGTGAAATATATTCTCTTTAAAATTAAATTTTTTAGTTAGAGATAAAAAATCAAAATTTTGTAGATTCTATCAATATTGGTGAATTTTACAAATAATTTGAGTTCATCTCTTTTTCATTGAAAACTTTTTAAAATTTAAAAGGAGTCGAACCATTAATTAGGTGGGTAAGGGTTGTTAAAGAGGTTTTTCTTTTGGCCTAGGAATTATGATTTATGGGAACTAGCATGGTATCTTGGACAGATTCTTATATTACCTATTAATGTTATTTAGTTATTAAGTTTTATAAATATATTTTTTATAATGTCTACCTTTCTATCAAGTGAAACTAGTTAATATTTCTTTTATAATGTTTAACTTTCTATCAAGTGAAACTAGTTAATATGTGAAGTATTAGTACTATTTGTTTATTGACTTATAACTTAAAAATATAACAAAAATGTTTATAATATTTGCACCAATATTAAAAGATAAATATTTAATATTTTTTTCAAGAATAAACCAATGAATAAGTCATATAAAATCATTTTTAAAAAGTAACAATTAAAATAGAAAAACTTTGAAACTTTAACTTACTATTTTAGAAGACTTCTTTAAAAATAACATTAGTAGGAACATGTAAAGTTTTCTTTTAATTGTCATCTATTAAGATTTTCAACTTTTTCTTATCTTGAACTCTAAAAAGTATTATTTATAGTTAATCATGACTGGATATAGGTCTAGACAAATGTATTTCAATTCAAGAACGTATGAAATAATTATGAAAAAATTCTCTTCTTATAAGTTTAAATGTCATGATGATTAAGATGGAGACATAGACATTTGATGAATGTATATTAAATTTTCGATGTTTTTTTTAAATGTGATCTTTGCTTCAACAAACATGATTTGCTAGTCTTGTACAATCAATTTAGTCTAATTGCACGATCCTTCATGTTGGTTTAAATTTATAATTATGGTGTAATTTTTACTCATTCTCTGTTTAACTTTCTCCTTCTTTATCCTACTTCCTTTATCTTTTCTCTTTATCGAAATTACACAATTTTTTTTAGTATGCATGCATGTGACCTCTTTTGGCTCTCTTTAATTTTCTACAAGTATTATCAATTATGTTCAATTGTTTTAAGGGACAAATTTTAGAAAATAAAAATGTTCTTAGAAGATAAACATTTTCAAATGTATTAACAAAACAAACAAAATTTAGAAAACAAATAAACTATTTTTAAGAATAGTAAGCAAACAAGGCCTTACCCCTTCTATTTTATCAGTTAATTAATTTATTATTTATATCTTCTTTCATTATATAGTAATCTCTATATACAATTCATGAAATTCATTTTTTTAAAATTTACTATTTTTTAATATAAATTATTGTTAATTATTTTTATATGTTATTATCTTTAAATCTAAATTTTAAGTAAATACTACTTTACTTTAAATAATAACAAATTAGCATGTTGTTGGCATAAGTAAAACTAGATTTGGATCCTTTAAATAAGATTTTGAATTTAAATCTCATGGATAAACAAATGTAATTAGAAGATCCTACATGATTTTTATTACTAGTTTATACGTATTTCTTAATGATTTAGGCGTGTTATATATATATATCTTTAAATTTTTCTTTTAGAAGTGTGTTTTTGGTTGCAAGGAAGCATATCCGTAGCTTGTTATGGCTTTGAGAATCAAAGGCTTGAAGATTTGAGAGCCTTTAGAACCATAGAAATTTACATGGAGAAGTTTGAAAACCATCTTAGCTTGTATATGGTGAAGGACTTAAAGAAAATATGAAGAAAATGGTTATTATAGTTGAGTGACAGTCATCATAACATCGCGGACAAGTATGATTTGTGTTTTATGATTTTTAACAACTCTCAAGGCGGTATGACATAAGTCACAACGCTTTGAGTGAATCCTAAAACTACACTTAACTTCCAAAATGTGTCACGATAAGGTGACATATTTCACAGTGCTATGAGCGCATTAAATTTTGGATTTTTGTGAATTTTTTTGTTTTTACTTTGGCTTGGATCCATTGTAATCCTAGGCTTTAAATATATCTCACTAAGATTCCTTAATCATTTTAAACACGCTTAGGGATAGATATGCTTAGGTTCGAAGCTTGCTACTTTTAGTCTTTTGATTTTTCTCAATTTTTTTTTTTTTGGGTTTTCTACCGTGGCTATATGTGAGTAAAACCTTTATTTTTAAGATTGAGACTTATTTATTTACTACGATTTGAATCAATTACAATACCTTTTATGTTCATTTAAATAATATTATTTATAAATATTTGTAAACATATTATTTGATTAATATGATAACTTAAGACCTGTTTGAAGTGGTTGCAATTTTTTTATTTTTAAATGCAATTTTTAAAACAAATTTCATTAAGAAAATGGAGTTGAAAATATTTTTTACTAATTTTTCAAACACTTTTATATTTATTTTTAAAAAATATAATCTCACTACATTTAACCAAGACTTCTTTTGTCGCCAATGTCACTACGACCACCAATCCCTTCGCACCGTCGTCGTCGCCACTACCATCCACTGTCATTGTCACTACCACTACCATCATCCATTTTCACCACCATCACTATCACCCTACAAATTTAATCCTAAAAAATTTAACAATAAAAATAATTATATGTGATATAATAACTCAGGAAATAGTGAATTTAATTGTAAGTACAAATAAAATAACTAAAAATTAGCGAGACATGATAAACTAAAAGATTAGACTAAAGAAAGAATAATTAAAACACTATTAAACCTTAGTCAACTCAAATTCAATTCATTAAGGATAGTTTTGTAAATATAAGCAAACTTAGTATAAAACTGAAGAATTATAACATTGATACAAACATAAATAATAATGTGAATACCTAGTAAATTAATAAAATTACTAAGAATTAGAATTTAATCGTCTAATTAATTGGTCAATGAGTCTAAACTAGGTATAATAAAATAAAATAAATTTAGGCTTAATAACATTAATATAATTTTTTCATAAAATAATTAATTTAAGTTAAACTAATAAATAAAGTCAAAAGTGTTAATTTAGTAAGTGTCATGAAATTCAAAAATTTTAACAGGTAGAAGTTTCAAATTGTGTGTAAGACTCCAAAAATTTCAACCTATATATATATATATATATATATATATATAAGAGTTTTAGTGGCAAAATTTCATTTAGTTCTTGAAATTACAACGTGAATGTGTGAATTTAAATTCTAATTTTTGTTTGAGTAAATTCATGAAATGTCTACTAGTAAATAAATGGTTTGCGATCAATTACTAGTAGTAAGG
The DNA here is from genome assembly GCA_026544285.1 of Pachyrhizus erosus. Lineage (NCBI taxonomy): Eukaryota > Viridiplantae > Streptophyta > Magnoliopsida > Fabales > Fabaceae > Pachyrhizus > Pachyrhizus erosus. The sequence continues at coordinate 10,698 of JAMLFT010007528.1, read as the reverse complement.
TAGTTAAATATTTACTTTTATGCTTAATTAATAAATTATTTAGCATGTTGTTTTAATTATTTCAAATTTTAATGTTTGTTCATTAAGTTATCTCTTTTAAAAATTTTACCTGTAAAATTTTTTTTATAGATAAAATTTTAATTAAGCAACTAATTCTTTTTATCATAAATTGGTTGATTATGTATGTTCTTTAAACTATAACATTCATCCTTTCACTTCTTGTTTTAAGAATCTGTGAAATGTTAAGGTTGTGTGTCCTTGAAAGCAATTATTTCCTAACAATCTAAAGCATTGAGGATGATCGTTATTTATCCTAATTTTTTTGGAAATTTTTAAACAAGTTTGTTCTTGAAAAATTTGAACTCAAACCAAGGAAAAAAAATCAACTTGGTGAATTTGATTCGAACAAATGTCAGTAAATTGTGTTTTTCTCAAGATTTATTCATTGGATTTTTGTAAAACTATTTTCAAATGAAAATAACCACATAAATTTGCTTTTGGAACCAATAAGAGATCTATTCATATTGAGGTTCATCTTGTACATGAAAAATATGGAATTTGTTTTTGTATCCAAGCATGGTAAAGATCAAAGATTGGTGATTCTTTATTTTTGTGATAAGGTCCACTATTTTTATTTTTTTTTACATTTATGAAAACTAGACATCTCAAGATTTCCAACCATGTATCACAAGTTCATTTTAAAGATCATTTTCATTTTCAAGTGATTTTTCTAAGTCAGAAGAAATGCATTGGAATGTTGAACACAGTTAAGGAAGAACACCTTTAAGATTAATTTGTTGAAAATTTTGGGAAAGGAATTAAGAGATAAAATTTACCTTGTTAGAAAGATATATGTGTTTAATATAATGTGTAAATTTGACCTTGGTGATCTTGAACGCCAAAATATCAATATTTGGTTTGAACATGAACGAGAGTTTCTTCTTTAGAAGCTTGGTTCTCTACCAAGAGTATTTCATAAGGTTAGGAATGAAGGATTAACATTTTAGATACAAAAAAAAAAAAAGTTTTTACGTTGACTGTATTTATAACTGATGTAAAAATAATTGTTTACATAGATTCAATTTATAATGGATATCGTTGTATTTTTTTTTACATTGGTTATAAATGTTATTGATGTAAAAACATTAATAATTATGAAAATGTCATCATGTATTTTTTTAGATCAATTGTTCTATTACGAATATTAAATCCTATTGTAAAATATGAATTTTGTAATAATGACACTATGGTGTATGGCTTCGAGTTGTTATAAAAATTTACATATTATTGTGGTCTTCTGTGAAAGAAAATAAATAAAATAATTTTATAAGTTGTATGATAAAGACAAAATTAGAAATAAAAAAGTTAAATATTTGTATAAATTTTAATAATTAGAAAGTAAATATACAAAAATAAAAGTATTTTAGTTATTTAGTACATAAAATTACATTTGTCTCTCTCTTTTTTTATTTTAAAACAATCATAATACGAGTCTCACTTACTTTTTATTTTTTTTATCTCTATTTATTATCTAACCAATCAGAGAAAGAAAAATAATTTTAGTGCCTTTTCATCCTCTTCTATCATTTCCTTATAATTTTTAGCTTACTAAACATAGCTTAATGTAAAGGTGGAAGGATGCTCTTCAACCAATCTAATTCCATGCATTATAATAATTGAATTGAAAATTTAACAAAATAAAATAAAAATTTTATTATTTTTTAAAATTAGATTAGATCAAATATTGGGTATTAAGTTTAAAACTAATATAATTTAAACTAATTGAATTTTTTTTGTGCATTCAAGATTATTTAATAATTATTACATATATTAAAAAATTCATATGAATTAAAAATTTAGACTTAAATATGTTTTTGATTTTAATCTTTATAACTTTTTTTTTGTTTTTTATCTTTTAAAATTAAAAATTACTAATTTTAGTTCTTATAAAATGAACAATTTTTAGATTTGATCATTGTAAATTTTTTTAATTTTAATTTCTTAAAAATTAAAAATCAATATTTTGTCCCTAAAATTTATTTTAAAGTATATAAATAACATTTATTTTAAAAAAATAAACTTTTTTTAAAAACACTAAATATTGACATTATAATATAAACACTAATAAATACTATTTGGGATTATTATTTGTCCTTTCACAAAACATATAAGTTATTAATGAATATCACATATTAGTAGAAAATAAAAATAAAATTTAACTTTTTGAATATAAAAATAAAAAAATTATAAAGACTAAAATCAAAATTTGTTAATTTTATAAGGATTAAAAATATATCTAAATAAAAAATTTATTATCTATTAAGTATTTAACTTTTAAAAGATTGTATTTTTAATTTACAATTTAAATATATATTTTGAAGTATATTATGCGCTTGTATGACATTTGATGTTAGATTAATTTATACTATCGTTTATTTTAATACTTGTGTTTCCGTTTCCAAAATCAACTATTAATCGTAGTCCTGTTGAAATCAAATTAAAATAAAATTTAAAATTAAACTGATAAAATAAAAATAAAACAAAAATGGTTGAATTGAACTATTTTTCCTCTTAAATTCCATTCGATCTAAATATGCAGTCGAATCCGCAAACATCGTAGAAGGCATGACAGTGGTTTTGTCGTCTGTGATTAAGCAAGACAAATAACAGTGAGCTAGGCATAGATTACGTCAGATGAGCCACTAGGCACTTATTATTTCATCAAATAAGTTAAACTAATATCATTTAAAATTTTATTTGGTCAAAATAATTAAATTTTATGTAATTTAAAAAATATTTAAGGTCATTAAAGTACCTTATTTAATGAAATATAAACACTAATATTTATTGTTACTACTATATTATATGTTTTAATTATATTTAAAAATTCCTTAAATAAATTTCAACATAGAACCATTATTCTGAAAAAGTTAAACAGCATTAAAAATTATATTAAGTAAATAGTGCCAAAACTTTAATTTTATATCATCAAAATTCTATAGAAATTATTTAAGAACAAAGAAGATACTTTACACCAATAGTATATAATCCAAATAAATCAAACTTTAATTTACATCACTGTTTATACGGGGGAGCAAGGCATTGTGCTCTCTCTCTCTCTTCCTCACTCTTTGTTTTTTAATTAATTATTATTATTTTGAGGGTGTGGGGTGTCAATTTGTCAAATTAATAATACTTGATAACAATCTGATTAAAGAAGGGTTGTTAAGCCGCTGAAGTTGTCGTCTTTTAGATTATTAGGGTTTTTATTCTGTTGCAGACAGTGGTTGAGAATCACTGCTCAAAAGAATAATAATACCAAATTCCAACCAGATAAGGAGTGTGGAATTTGGAAGCTTCACTTCTTTTGGTTGATACCCTTTTCCTTTCTCTCTCTTCTCTTATTCTCATTGTTTAGTTACCCACCGTGGATCAAAGTCAATGACCTCTCTCGCTCCATTTTTCATTTGTTTCCAACGAGCAAAATTTTATTTCTTTTGGGCTTCACAGTCTCCCCAAAAGGGTTGTTTTATTTTTTTTGTGAAATTTTGTAATTTTTGCTTGGAGTTGTGAGAAAAAAAAAGGATTTTTTAGATCGATTTGTTGATGGGTCATGCTGGGGTGCTGTTAATTGTTTTAATGGCTAATTGAAGTTCCGTGGGTGATTTGTTGGATAAATGGGGGATCAGGGTGTTTTAGGTGTTAATGCTGGGAGAGAGGAAGAGGAGGATGAGTTTTGCAGTTGTTGTGGAGATGAAGATGAGGAAGTGTGGAAAGAGACTGAAGAGCCTGTGGTGGAAGAGTTGAAGGATGAACTTGATGAATTGTCAGTGAAAATGTTCTTCAAGGGGTTGTCAATGGCTGGGGTTGAAAATTCAAGTTCTGGGTTTTCTGGAATTGGAGTGGTCATGGAAAGGTCACCAGGGCTTCCTGTTATAAGGGTGCAGAAAAAGCTTGACTTTTATGCGGAGGAGTCAGTGGTTGACTATTTGGCTCTCTTGGATGGCTTGCTGGAAGCTGTGCAGAACAAGATCCGGAGGGTTTATGCTTTCACAGATTCTGAGTTGTTGCATGATCAGGTTGGCATTTCAGTGTTTGATGTTAACACTTATTTGTTTTATGATATGGTTATGACCTGTAATAAATTGATGAAAATCACTTGCATGAAATTTGTAGTTATTAGCAGTCTGTCTGTTGAACTTTTGCCTCTATTCTTTTCCCACCAATTGTTCAAGCATGTTTAGCTTCTCTGTTCATGTTTCATTCTATGGAGGGAAACTGAGATAAGCATTCTTGTGTATAAGGAGCTAATCCCCCACAACTTATGAACCAAGGTTCAAATGGTTCAAATTCCCGTTGAGAGGCGTTCACATTTAGTGTCCAAATATGCTCCAAATAAGATTGCTTTCCAAAGAGGATACATGTCGAAAACCCCAAATAAAAAACTTTAAGCCTTGTGCTATTGTTGGGTTTGCACAAACATCATATGGTTTTTTCATTTCTTAATATTTATTTTCATACTGTATTTAGCATGTCTGCTATTTACTTCTCAATATCTTTTGTTTGTCTGGATGTCCTTTTTGTTTTTGTTTCTTTAGTTTGTATTAGAAAAGTGTTAGAGGTTTGCGTTCAAGCAGGCACGCTGGTTCTATTTGAACAGAATTACTTTTTTATATAATAGCTGGTGACTTTGTTATATTTCATGCATGTGTAAGTGTAAGACTTTTTCTTGAATGTAATTATGGATGCTTTGGGGACTAGGAGGATTGAGTTTACCATTCAAATATCAGCAGATAGCCTACATTCCAAATTTATTTTAAAAGTACATTACTTTGACATGTGCTACTAGCCTCTCAGTTCTTTAATGTGTATTTGTGGTATTTCCCAGGTCACTTGTCTTTAACTATCCTTTTGTTTGAACGTGAATATTTTGACAGATAACATTTGGGAAAAAATTGGAGATGCCTCTTTTGACAGCACTGAGAGAAAGGATTCTGGAACTTGCCAATAATTTTGAAGATTTTGTTTTAAAGCTTATACCATCTACTGATCTTGAGCAGCCACTGCATTTGGCCAAAGTAGCTATTGGACTTGTCACTTTCCCTGTAAATGGTAAGAGATTGCTTAAGAACTGTTCTATTTGCTGTGATGACAAGCCAGTGCCAATTATGATTACCTTGAAATGTTCGCACACATTCTGTTCACATTGCTTGAGGGCCTATGCTGATGGTAAAGTAAAATCTTGTCAAGTCCCTATAAGATGCCCACAACCGGCATGCAAGTATTGCATCTCTGCAAGTGAGTGCAGGTCTTTTCTTCCATTCACCTCCTTTGAATCACTGGAGAAAGCCCTTTCAGAAGCAAATATTGACCATTCAGATAGAATTTATTGTCCATTTCCAAATTGCTCTGTTCTCCTTGATTCTCATGAATGTCTATCAGCTAGGGCCAGTTCATCTAGTCAGTCTGACAATTCTTGTATCGAGTGTCCTGTTTGTAAGAGGTTTATCTGTGTGGACTGTAAGGTTCCATGGCATTCTTCTATGAGCTGTGCAGAATACCAGAATCTGCCAGAGGAGGAGAGAGATGCTTCTGACATTACCTTGTATCGTCTTGCTCAGAATAAAAGGTGGAAGCGTTGTCAGCAGTGTCGTAGAATGATTGAGCTTACTCAAGGCTGTTACCACATGACATGCTGGTAAGATACAAAAAAAGTGTTGATTATTTTATATTTATTACAAACCTGAAATCTACTTAGATGCATGCAGTCAAACTATTATGTTGAAATTGGAACAATGTATATTATTAAAATTTACCTGTTAAGAAGTGAGGAGGGATCTGCCAATTTAAAACAGTGTCGCATGCTAGTTCTGTTTCCGTGTTTGTTTATGGTGTCTCATTTCTTTTATGGTTATGTGCACAGAACTTCTATACTCTAAAAAGGATAATGAAACTGTCTGTACTCTGTAGGGTGTAGGCCTTAATTAAACTTTAGTTTGAGAGTTAGAACATTTGAAATTTAAATGTTTTGTTACCTTAAACTAAATAAAGACCCCTGACAAGTGTGTAAGTATTATATTTATAGACTTGGGAGGGAGAGATTGGTTATGATATGATCCCACTAAATGATAATAAGTCAGAGCTCAGAGGAGATGAAGTAAATAGAATTACATGGCCAGAACATATTTATATTGATTCCCTATGTGCCTATGTAATTTAGACCTCAGTATTAGTTTCAGATTGCTCTATAATCTATTCAATGTAATCTTATGATCTGATGCTGCAGATTGAAACTAATCTGTTTCTCTAGGTAACTAGTAGGTGCTGGATACTAAAATGTAAATATTTTGTGAGCAAGTATTAGAATGATAAATTTCTTTATCTTTTTTAAGAATGTGAAATCAGAATAGAGTTATAAAACAACTGAAGCAAAAAATTAAAACACCATTGTCTTTATGACCTCTGCTATATAACATGTATATCTGTGGAAACAATAGAAATGCAGATGATAAATGGCTAATTGGTTGTGCCTTATGTAAAGAGAGGGATAAAGATAAATTGATTTTAATATACTAATCTTTTACTATCTATTTCTTGGCATGTTTAATATTTTTTCCGAAAATCATAAAATATGAAATGGGTTGCACAAACTAAATTTGCCTACGGTTGGGGATGCAAAAGGCCAACTAAATGGAAACATGGTGGGTAGAAAGGATCAGCCCTGGGTGCAGGGGGGAGGTGAGGTTGTAGGATTGGGAAATAGTTTTGTGATTGAAAATCATAAGGAGGGCTTTATAACAGCAAAATGCAGATCTGCCATGAAGAAATTGTTCTGAGATAATCTGCTATTTAGGTTACATTGATTTTTAAAAGTTTTATTGGTGTAGGACAAGTAACGTGGGCTTGTGATGGGCAATGTATTGAGTTGTAAGTTTTTGTTTTAGGCTTACTAAACATGAAGTACCAAGAAAAGCGACTTTCAGATAAATGGGTGAGGACTTTCAGTTGACTCATGGTTATTTATGATTAAGATTCTAAGTCCAAACATTGGTAGACTGGCTGTAATCAAACCAATTGATTTGGAAGTATCTAGGCATCACAGGATGATTATATATTGAAAACATCAGAGGCTGGGTTATATGGGACCAATATTGAGGAAAATATTCCAGTACTAGGTATTCATGCCTAATACTTGTTAAACACTTGATTGCTCTTTATCAAATTAACTAGGCCAAACTTATCAAATCAATATTTCAATCATCTAAAATTGCTCAAGTATAATTATACTGGTAAAGTTTTATTTGCTGTTTAATAAGAGGTAATGAGATACCGATGTAAATAAAAGGGACACTTTTGAATCCAAAATATAAAGAAATTACTTAAATTATGCACAATCCTTGACTGTAGGACTGAACACCCTGTGTCTGTTAAATGAAAACTTTGGAGAAACCCTATAAAACAGTGAGCTTTGTGCTCAAAAGTGAATCAATGGGACCTTTGTCTTTGGCTTGGCTGTGGATGTATCTCTAGATTTTTCTGCCAGTATGTAGCTCATCACATTCATGATTCAAGATAGTCCTATGGCCTTGTGACTGTGGGCTGTCCTGTTTGCTTGTAATGGTTAACCTAATTCATGGGCCTTTTTTCACGTCCATTTCATTCAAAGAAAGATGGTAGTTGGAGGTGTTTGAATGGCTTGGTGATCAACAATAAAATTGTAACTGCCTCGACAAAAAAATAGCTGTTGGTTATAAATTGCAACTCTGGAGCAAAACAATGAAGTAAACTAATACCAATTTATCAACCGGGTGTTTCTATAAGGATATACAAGACTAGTAGAGTACCCAGGCCAGTTTTAGCCCAGTAAAATTTCCTCACAGCTTAGCTTTGGTGAATATATCCAGATGATGTGCAAATCATCCATTGCCCATTTTTCCATGGAACATACAATATTCTTACGAAATTGTTAATTGGATATCAAGTTCCTTATTTTATATTAACAAGATTAATTTGTGGTCAGAACTACTAATACTTTCATTTTTATTACTATATTTTTCTGTAATTTCTTATGTTGCCAATTTTGTTCATAGATCTAAAATATGTTGTATATTTAGGTTAATGATTACATGATAGATTGGTTGAATTTCATCAGTATAGTATGAGCTTTCACACTGATTTATCACATCTGTTCCTAGAGGAATAAAAAAGGAAAGAAAAATGCCTTACTAGGAAGGACATGATGACAAGTTTATCTTAAAGTTGTGTTGTAGCTTAAGCTTTTCTAATAGTTTTCAATTCCCTTGTCTTATTTTCAGGTGTGGTCATGAGTTCTGCTACTCTTGTGGTGCGGAATACCAAGAAGGACGACAGACATGCCAGTGTGCATATTGGGATGAAGATAACTCTGAAGACTCTGTGGCGCACTCTCTTCAAGAATCAGAACAATGGGCATGGGAGACGTTCAATTCTCTCTCCATGATTGTGGACGCTTACTCAGACCAAGAACGATCACAGCTTGCACTTATACAAAGGTTCCTAGCTGGGGGTTTCAGTCTCAGTGACCATAATCCTTACCAATCTCCTCCTCGCTGTACAGACTCCTATGTAGACCCCATGAAGGATCTACATCAACTTCCATGGCTAGAGAGATTTGTGTCTGTGATAAGTGACAACTACTATGAAGATTACATTCAATGAATGAAACTGTGATAGATCATAGACTACCTAATAAGTTCATAACTTTCAATCTCAACTAAATTTTGAAAGGATGCAGAAAGAGTTTGTGACTATGTCCACTTTTCATCAAGAGGTGTAGCAACATTTACATCATGGAATTTCTTGTTTGTTCCCCGCTTGGATATCTTTATCCTAAGGTGAAGAATCTGTTCATGATATTTCTCTTTAAGGAAAGAAAAAGGGAAATTTGGGAGTGAAAACAAAGTTAGGCAATCAACCGTATGCTTGGGATCACATCACGCCAGAGCTGATCCACATCTTCAGAAGCTAAAATTTTTAGTTTCTACCCCTTTTGTTTTAACGTGGATTTTTTCAGTTAGCACACATTTCAAATGGGATACCAAAAACAAAGAATTCCGGATTTTTACTTTTGGTCACACCACTTCCTTTATTAACTGATTATTAAAAATAATTGCTAATTCACATTATCATCAATCTTTTATTCTACAAATTTAATAACGTGAGGATAGGATATAATTATTTCCCAATCGAATTAGCAATTCTATGTCACTTGTTATGTTTCTTTGGAAATTTGAGATTGTTTTACTATAAGCGCTTGTAGATAACACAGCACCAATGAAACTTGGCAAGAGATGTGTTTGGTTTAACTTATTTTAAAAATAAATTCGTTTATTTTAGCTATTTTTTAATATTTGTTTAAGGAACTTTTAAAGTAAAGTAATTATTTCTCCAAATTTAAGTTTCATTAAACAAAACTTAAATTATTTACTTGGTGCTGCACAATCTTAATCAAGGCAACTTTCGTTAGTGCAATTGTTCTAGACCAAAGTACAAAGGTTTATTGGTTAAGTTTGGCCAAGTTAACGCTAGTTATTTTTCACAATGGTGTAAAATTGCATCTTTGATAGACATTGTTTGGTGCAGTTTGGAAGAGATGTAGATGGATAATAGACTCCAATATTCGTTGTTTGCTAATTAATAACTACTTTTGGGGGGAAAAGGATCGTATTTTAGTATGTTTGACTTATAGAATTTGACACTCATAAGAGTAAGATAAATCTTTCTGTGTCATTAATTGAACACATGTTTCAATAAATATATTAAAAATATAGGTAAAATAAAAAAGAGTTGATTTACATAATATAATACATATTTATTTTTAGCTTTATTTAAAAGAGGCATTCATTTACTTTTCTTAGTTAGTTTCTGGATAAATGTTTTAAAAAATATTATTTCTTTTAACTTTAAATATTACCAAATATGCTCATCAATAATTTAAGATAAAAGTAATATAAATTTCTCTATGTCATTAATTGAATACATGTTTCAATAGATATATTAAAAATATAAGTAAAATAAGAAAGGGTTGATTTACATAACATAATGCATATTTATTTTTAGCTTTATTTTAAAGAGACATTAGTTTATTTTTGTCAATTTCTAGATAAATGTTTTAAAAATAATTATTTTTTTTAACTTTAAATATTACTAAACATGCTCTTACATCAATGATTTAAGTGTTAAATATGACCTTATCATATTTTAAAAAATAAAAATATTTATTAATTATGTCACATCATATTGTTTGTTTATTATTTTTATTATTTCTTTATAATTCTGTAAGCATTGGAGGGAGAGAACATATTACTTACTCCCTTCATTCCATTATAATTGTAGTTATAGGTTTCTTTATACAAATAAAGAAAACTCATTTAATAAATGAAAGAAAATAACAAATTTATTAAATTAACTTTAATTTTAATTGGCTTTACTAAATACAATACAAAGCAACATCTTCTTTGTCTCATTATAATTATTTATGTAAGAAAAAAAAATTCTAAAATAATTTTTATATTAGTCTTTCAATATAGTATTAATTATTGTTATTTTTATTTATATCTTTAATATATATTTTTAATATTATTATTTTATATCGTATTAAATAAAATCAATTAAGACTAAGGTTAGTTTGGTAAAATTATTATTCTTTTTCATCTATTA